>LRSR01002005.1:0-20778 GCA_001579985.1 Hypsibius dujardini | reverse complement strand
TCTGTCTGTCTGTCTGTCTGTCTGTCTGTCTGTCTGTCTGTCTGTTTGTTTGTTTGTTTGTTTGTCTAGCTGTCTGTCTGCAGGTGTCAGGTGTCGCTGCCTAGACTAACTTGCAATGTCCATCAAGCGAGTGTGGCCACGCTTTTTCGCTTTCGCCGGCGACTGCCGATCGTCGATATAGGTGGCCTGGATGATGAGTATCCGGGCCTGGAGAATGTCAGCGTTGGCCGGATCAAGGAAACAGTCAAAGGTCGTGTCACCGGTGTAGGCGATATCCGGCACCGAGTGCTTCTCGTGGACCTCCGTACCGGCGGCGACCAGCGCTCCAATTTCATGACCCGTCAGATTTTGATACTGCGGAAGGAGACTCTTCTCCTGCTTGTAAATGAGGTAGCCGTTACTGGGGACGCGGTGGGTGGTGCGGAAGGGGCGCATCGTCCGGTTGGGGGAGACGGGAAAGTCCTCACCGACTTTCACGCTGAGAATCTTCGGACTGGCGATCGTTGGCTTTTCAAGACTACACAAGAAAAAGAAGAAGAAAAAAGAAATACGAATTATTTATTGGATAAATATTCAATAAACCTGAGCGCCAAACAATTGCATTTTATTATAAATGAACTATAATGTGCTTTAAAATGTGGGGCTTTTTTACGGTTGGACAAAGCACAATAAACGTATTGAAGCAAATGTTAAAAGCGGTGAGAAATAAAAAGAAGCGGCTAAAAATACTTAAAATACATCGAAAGAAAAGCTAATTTCATCGCTTTCCAATCAGGCAATCAATTAATCAACAGATCGTGAAGCTAGTAATATTTCAGTAAATCCATCAATCAACTGCTATCTTCACTGTAAAAGCAACACTACATTCAAGAGTTCAATCAACCGCTGACTTTGCCTCTTACCTCTCCGCCATGGCGGCATAACTCTGGCATATGTTCTTGAGGGTTTGTTGAATGTCCAGCGGGCAGTAATAAGTTGCCGGCGTCATCGCCCTCATATCCCGCTGACTGACGTGCTTGGCCAACGCGCCGCAATGGTCCACATGGCCGTGGGTGATGAAGACCCGGTCGCAGTTGATGCTGCTCCGCGTCGCGTGGCCAATGTCAAAGGCAAATCGACTCTCACCCGTCCGCACCTATAAAAATATATATTAAACATCTAAAACTATTATCTCATAATATTCCAGCTTCAATTAAAATATTACATATCAATCTATTAAATGAAAATAATTTTAATTTTATTACATAATTTAATTTAATTTAATTTGTTAATTTAATTTTAATTTTACCAGCACTTATTTATTTTATTTATTTCATCTCCCTTCATTTTATTTAATTAATTACTTATTTTATTTTATTAAATGATGTCTAATTTATTATTATGAATGCTTTAAAAATGCCCTCAACACACCGTCACGCATGACTCCAATCCGGAGACGCTCCAACAGTTGAGAAAGTATTGCTGACCTGTCGCAGGGAAGTCGATGCGGAATTCTTGATTCATCCTGAACCAGTGCGGAGCTGGGCCTGCAGGGGAACAAAAAGACCGTATGAGAAACCAACTGGTCCCTCAACCACTCAATCAAGCAATCAATGACTAAAGCGCTTGCATCACCTTTTAATACTAAGAATGCGTCAATCGATCAATCAAGCAATCAATGACTAAAGCGCTTGCACCACATCTTAATGCTAAGAATGCGTCAATGGAGCAATCAACCGCCCACAGAGATGGATATTTATGAGATATTAGCACAATTCAAACTGCAATTAAAAAAACAACCCGGAGGAAACCGCATAATATTCCGAAACATGGAAAATAAAATTCGCCAAAGAAGATCCGCCAAAGCATTGTGCATTAATGAAGGAAATAATTGCGGAAGGGCGAGACAAAAAAAGAAAATGTTGCACGCTCCATATTACGGACCACCGCTTTTCCTGTGTGTTGAGCCGTAATAAAAACGCCGCTGGAAGCGGAACACAGACGATGGATTTAAATGTTTATTTTTCAGGACCCGGAAAAAGTTGGGACTCGGGATCTGCATTTGAAAAAAAATTAAAGGAAAAGCAGTTTTTGTGGTGAAATTGAGATTGCCCCAAATGGCTCACCAACTTTGGTGCGCCGCACGGGACACGTTTAGTGGACCTACTTTGGGGGATAAACTGCTACTTTTCATCACAGCATATGGGAAGGCATGGAATTGTACTTTTTAGTTTCTATTGTCACGGAAAAGGGTGGGACAATAATTGCAGGTAGCGTATCTTCTCCAGAGACGCAGCAGACGGCAAATGATATCGTTGACATCCACATTTAAATGGGTTCCTCGGGAAGACCTGAAAGACCTCGTCAAATTCTGCGACTTGCGGACAGGAAGCAAGCTCCGACAGTAAAGTAATCTTTTCAGCACTTCTGTGGTTGAAGGACTAGGGCCGACCCGGCTTATTAGTGGTGCTCAATAATGAGAGTACTGTATTATGTTTTCAACCAACCAATCAATGAAACAGCTTGAACGGTAACTGAGGCTTGTTATTTCGGTAAGTTCTTATCGCAGTAATTAGTTGGTTTTGTTTTAATTTGCGATTTTCACATTCTTTCTTCCATCCACCTACTTATTAGGATTGGCAAAAAATTAATACACTAGTATTTTAATTAGATGTGTGATTATTAACGGCGGCGGCGGCGGAATAGTACAGTTTTTATAATGATACCCATACAAAATATATTTTAATTATGCCGGAAAACGCCAGTTAGGAACTTGAAATCTATCTTTTACCGATTTGCAACCATAAATGCGTTAAGAAGTAGGGAAAATTGGTTGGTCTGGTCCATTTTTGAATGAAAACCATGCTAAAAAATAACCAAAATCAAATAAAATCAAATCAATTTCAAAATCAATTCAAATAACTTTCAAATCAAAACAGACCGTCATTTGATTTGATTTGATTTGAATTTGAATTTGAATTTGACATTTGACATTTGATGTCATTCCTAGAAATTCCAGTTCGAGCCATAACATTGTATTGCGCTACTCTCTTTCTGTGATTTATAGACGGACACAGGAGCGAATCCACTTGTCGAACTATTGGCTATTCAGGGGCCCCACTTATGGTTTTTACATGACGGAATCAGGTGCCCTGAGGGGTGTGCTAGGGCTTGGCAAAGGGTGAACTGATTTTTTTTCAATACTAAATAAACATTCTGCGGGTTCAAGTTTAGCTTTGAAAAATCAGGAACTTACGGTCAAACGCATCTGCAAGATGCTTCTACATTTTTTGCTGGACGAACGGTTTGATGCTAATTGGTTTTGGCCATACATTTATTCCCAAACAGAAGTAATATGATTTTGATGTAAAATACTAATATTAATCTCAATTTTGGTTAGTAATGGGGACAGACTTTAGAAATATGCATTCAAAAACCGGTTCAAGATAAATTTCCGTTTCCTTAAAGAAAAGCCTAAAAATCAGTGTCAAAAACCCTTTCCCTCAGAAAATACCCGTGCGAACACCCGTGCCCTCAGCCATTATGTAATTATTATTAGGTGACGTACTTTCCAGGCGGCTATTTCAATAAAACAAAAGTACTTCCAAATTAACTCTCGAACATGTACATGCAGTGTTATTTTAGTGGTGTTCAAAAACAGAAAAACTCCTGACTTTAAGGCTTTTGTCCGAAATTTTAACCGCTTAAAACTGATGAAATTTCCTGAGTTTAATTTAAAAATTGCTTAGCTCGTGAGTTAAAACTCAGGAGTTTAGGGTTATAACAGCATTGTATAGAGGTTAAACCACTTGATGGTGCTCATTGACTCATATTC
Source organism: Hypsibius dujardini (assembly GCA_001579985.1). Taxonomy (NCBI): domain Eukaryota; kingdom Metazoa; phylum Tardigrada; class Eutardigrada; order Parachela; family Hypsibiidae; genus Hypsibius; species Hypsibius dujardini. Next base: position 16,964 of record LRSR01002005.1, on the reverse strand, counting down.
ACACCTGTACAGGGCGCCTTATCTGATTTCCAAATCTCATAAACCCAACACGTGCTCCACTTAATTTCACATGTGTGATATATTTCTTGTCTCATTTGGATGCAAAGATAGGTCGCAAACTAGATTTGGGTCTGAGGGAGTCTATTTTGACAATGGTCAGTTTGAAATAATCATCCAGAAAATTTGTAAAAGCATTGAAGGTCAGGAATATCGTTGTTTCTCAGAGAGTGGTATCTAATCTCGTCAGGAAAAATATCAACAAGAAAGCCGGAAGTGACACTGCACCGTTGTCGATGAAACCCCGTGGCTCCCCGAAACTCCGAACTCCTAGTCTAGTGGCTGCCATTGAAAAGGACCTTTCATAACCGAATCCGCTGACTCGTTCTGCGTTATCCTTCAAGTACAGTGTGTTGGCTACAACTATTGGTCGCGTCATTAACCAGGATTTGGAGGGGAAGGTGCAAAAAAAGTGCCGTGTTCATGCCCTGTCGAACAAGCAGGCTAAACAACGGCTGGACCAAGGCCCAAGGTTCCTGCGCTACATCAACGGCTGAAAGTGGAAGAATGTTATTACCATTGATGAGGCCTGGGTTTATCTGACTGACGTTAACGGGATCCGGAAGATTTACTACGAGTTTTGGGGAGGACGGAGTCCGGAAAGTTGGACCAAATTCTGGAAGGAATCTCACCCCAAGTCATGTTTGTGGCCGGCGTTTGCTCCCGTGGAAAAACTGCGATCCGCTTTGTCAAACCCGGAGCGAAAATCAACAGTGAGTACTACATCCAACATGTTTTGAAGCCGCTTTTCAAGAACGACATTCGGAAACTATTTCCGGGAGAGCTTATCAACAAGGTCGACTTCCACCATGACAGTGCTCCAGCACACTCTTCCGGAATCACCCAAGAATGGCTTCGAAATTCCGGAATCAAGTTCATTCCGAAAGAGCACTGGATGGGTAATAACCCTGACCTGGCCCCCATGGTTTTTTGTGTGAATGGTTTGTTTAAGTGGAAATTGTTTGATCACGCTGCCACTACAGTGGCAGGTTTGAAACGGGTTATGCGAAGGTGTGGTCGAATTTAGACCAAAGTAAAATTAATAACGCTTTGCGATCCTGACCGAAACGTGTTAAACTTATGATAGAGAGGCAGGGGTTTCAAATCGAGCATGTTTTGAAAAATTGAAAGTGAAATTGTGCACGCGGGAATTAAAGTAAAATTTGAGCACCATCAAGTGATTTAACCTGTATACGAGGAGCATGCTGAAATGATTGAAAGTCCATTTTTCTAATTTGCAGTTTCAGATTTCTGAATATCCATTGATTGAAATCTTGAAATATATCTATTGCCCTATTCAAAAACAAATTGGGTAAAATTCCGGAATGACTACAGGAAGAAAATGCCAAACACCGGGAGGTGGTGTTTGAATATATGAATTTTTTTCTTCTTCTCCTTATGATTAAAAAATCTCTCACGAGACTAAAGCTTTTTCATTTTTGTAAACGCCAGAAACAAAAAGGAATTAGGCTTTTAATTTACATAAAAAATATTTTTGATAAATTTGCTTGGTGTTTCTTAAATCGACAGAGAAGAAACGTCGTGAGATCTGTGTTATCGCGCTCCGTGTTATCGCGCTCCATGCAGCGCGTAAATTATTCTTTACGTTTTTGAAAGTGAGATTCGGACTGGCCTCTCTCCTCTGGTCAGTTATCGATCGATCTGGTCTGGAATTTTTTTTCTTACTCCTAATTGAAGATTCTTTCACACCACATTTTCAGTTTTAGAATGTAAAGAATAACCTATTTTTAAAAAACGGACTTTCAATCATTTCAGCATGCCCCTCGTATAAGTCGAATGTTACAGCTCTTACCTGTTTACTTCAGTAAAGGAGAATTCCAGCAAAATTAAGGGCCAGCACGGAAACTAAAAAAGAGTAAAAGTCCCCTTGGAAGAGTTGGTAGGGGCCGGAAACTGCACCGAGGATTACTGTTACCTGCAAATTATCTAGTAACATTCAGCTTTCTTGGGACAATTTAAGAGGAGGAAGCCGTAAATGTCCCCGCTTTATTTGATTACTACTTACCAGAAAATGAATTCAGTACTTGTTGATCAGCTATAAATTTATTTCATCGCTAATGTTACAGGAACTATTCTTGGCGACATTTCACTCACTCTTTGCCATCTCTTTTTGACACAGACGCGTTCAAAATTCAATTTCAAATCGATTGGCGTTATTGGAATCTTTGTTCTACAGTACCCGGTGCGAATCTGAGTTTTGCGATTGCGGGCTGCTGGCCCGCACAACCGCGTAAAAACGGCCGCACATATAATTTGGGACTGCTTAATGCCCGCAATTTTTGCTGCGCCGAGATATTCCTCTCAAATACCAGTTAAATCACTGCCAGTTATCAAACTCATGCTTTTGCGGGGCTGTGAAAGCACGGCAAATTTGCTGACCACTTCAGTCGTGTCCGCAAAGCTCCCGGATTAACTACTGGGCCCGCAATAGGCCAGCCATTTACTAACCCGGATTTGACCAGTTCATTTCAGCACATTTGGTTATGTCCGAATGCCCGCAAATACCAGTTAGATTTCCGGGCCGGGTCATGCGGTTTTGCTACGCAGTTTCGCACATACCCACGTGTCTACCAGCAGAGAGATCTTTCGTAAATGAATTTCTTCTTCTTCTTTTAGGATTTCCGAAGGTTTGCTGTACTCATTAATTATCTTTTCTCATAGCTTTGGCGGATCCGCCCCAGTTCACGAAAGTGCTCTTGAGAATTCTCAACTTACTAAAGTGGGAAAAATCTCGTTTGCATGCGGTATTTGTCAAGAGGTGATAAAGTATCGGCAAAACGCACGCAGGCATGTTTGACATCATTTAAATAGAGATCGCAATCGACCGAGGTCTCCATATTCAGAACCTATAAATCTGGGATCGGAAACAGCGTGTAAGTACTGTTGCATAAAATTATTTCTTCCTTACGTGCTTTTATATTTTGCTCTGCTAGGCGTAAAATAATCACGTGTTCACACGATAAATTTTTTGGACGCTGGATTGGAATTAAAAGACCTGCCGGAAGCGTACTCGCCAGGTTTGCTAACTAGTTAAACAGGTCGTAAATGATGTAAATATTTTTATGTAAGTTCGCTTTATTTTGACTCACAGATTGCTACAATTCAGATAACGGGCTGATTAACTTCTCCACATACAACGATGACGAACTCGGAATTGACGACTCGTCTTCAGATCTTCCGAACTGGGATGAGTCTGCCATATTCGAGCAGAACGATCGCGCAGCGGAAGTGATCCACTCAATTGCTCGGATTGGAGAACAAGCCCGTTCGGCAGAGCTCCTGAACTTCTGCAAAATGTCTTTTGCAATGACCGACCGTTGCGCTCTTGGGGTCTTAGCGCTGCTGAAGCTAAAGAAGGACTTCTCTCAAGTAAGACAGGCGGACATCACATGGTCTAAGAAAATTTTGTCCAGGATTACGGAGCACCTACGTTGTCGTACGTGCACTGACGCCCTCGATCTCGCGGATTGCTCAAACCAATGGTATATGTAGTGCAAGCGCGTACATTTTATAGACGTAATATTTTAAACCGATAGTCTTTAGATCACGCAAAATGAGTACCGAACTGTACTAATCTATTAATTTATTATTTCAGTCCAGCGACACAAGAAGCAGATCGATTCGCTACAGGCTGCCTTGCAGCCGAACTTAGTTCCCTTATAAAAGGTATTTAATAGTTCTGCCCGTTATAATAGTTCTGTACAATATTCTATTCTGTTGGTAGGAAGGGCAATTGAGTTTTGGAACGATTCGTGCTATTGTGAGTCGGACAAAATTCGGGACTGCAGCGATGGATCAAGGCATCATCGGTTTATGCAGCAAATCCCAACAGCGGACGATGGTGCTCGGGTGATAACACTCGCCGCAAATATGGATGGCGTTAAACTGTTTAAGGACAGTAACAAGAGCATTTGGCCGATAATTTTTGTTATCAACGAGTTACCCAAAGAGTCAAGGTACAGCTAAAATATATATATTCATAATCTTTATATATCTTTCGTTCGTCATTATAAGGTACCTAATGAGGAATCTGCTGTTATATGCTATATGGGAAGGGGAAAGGGGAAGCCTCCAGATGTCCCATTCAAAGGCATGCTAACACAACTTGAAGCGGATTTGAAAGCTATAAATGCAAATGAAGGTAACCTCCATAAATTTCTTATTGGCTTAAAATTGTGGTTTGCATTACGAGCTTGCGCAGGTATTCCGATTGAGGTCAACGAGGATTCTCTGCACATGAGGGTGTACGTGAGTCGGATGGCTGGAGATTTACCTGCTAAAGCAGAAATGCTCAACATGATCTACCACAACAATTTTTTTGGGTGTGGCATCTGTGAGCATCCTGGATTCTCTACGGCGAAAGGAGATGGATATAATCATTCGTATGCACCCACTGGAATTGCCTACCGTAGACGCTCAAGAAAACGGATGATAGGGCAGGCAAATGAGCCGACTGGGACAACCCAAGTATGTACTGTGATTTTACCTTATGGGGGGGGGGGGCTTGGCTTGGCTTGGGCTTGGCTTGGCTAAATACTGATTCGGTTCCCCTCGGATTAGAAAGACAAACCGGTTTGACCGTTGGGCGAAACCGAAGCCAAGTATTCACGTAAAGCTGTCTTGGTATTTTTTGATTTGGCAGGTGAAGGGCATTAAGGGACTTCCGGCTGTCAATGCACTTCCTCATTCCTTCTCCTGTGCATGGTATATGATAATCGACGACCTTCATACCATTTTTATCGGAGTCGTAAAGAAAATCATGAAGATGTGATTCGGCGAGGATAACCTCCCATGTAAACTTTTAAAAGCACAGGTAATCTACATACAAAGCAGTTCTGAAAAATGTAAAGCGCCCCGCCCCTTCAACCCTTCGAATTAATTTGGTAGAGGTTGCATCTCTGTTACGCCTCTGCCACTAAGTCATATACTTACTATCTTCTTAATTCTGTTTACATGTTACATGTTTATGCACCCAAGTGTATACACTTGGGTGCATAAGTGTATACACTTGGGGGCATAACTATGAATCATGTTCGATTCTGAGCGGAAATTTTGGAGGTTTATTCCAGACAAAGCCTACAACTTCACCCCAAACATCTACAAAAATTCTGCTGATTCCAATCGATTCCAAGTTGAATGTCGAGAGGGTTAATTTTTAACGCCGTGAAAGAAAAAGCATCTCTTACCATGTAGAAAGCGGAGCCCCAGTGGCGGCTCTTCTGGGTTCACAACCACAGCACGTCTTAGAGCAGTAATGATATCGAAAATTAGTCCTTCCCGATTCGACTGGCCGAAATATATCCACGATTGGCAAAAATGTGCACAAAATTGGAGGCTGCCTTGGGAGTCAAGACCAAGCAGCTCAACTCGCCCACCCTTGGACAGTGATTGTAAAAAAGGATCCAACCTGGTAGGAAGTAAGGGAACCAAAATTGACACTCCCACTTTATCTTAGTGGTACAGTATATCCGGCATTTGGTTCGGCTTACCACTCTGTCTCTGTCTGTCTGTCTGTCTGTCTGTCTGTCTGTCTGTCTGTTTGTCTGTCTGTCTGTCTGTCTGTCTGTCTGTTTGTCTGTTTGTTTGCCTGCCTGTCTGTCTGTTTGTCTGTTTGTTTGCCTGCCTGTCCCTTCGGCTTACCGCATTGACCCTACATGGTTTGTCAATTCGCACGGCTAGCCGCCGCATTCTCGTACCCTGGATCTCCGGGGAGTGACGTCCTCTTGATGAACTCTCAAAACAAAGTTTTCCGTGTCTTGAAATCCGCGCTTGAAGTAAGAAAACTTCATCGAAATTGAATTAGGCGTGTTTGTTCTCCTAAATTTGCGCGCTTAAATGTTTATTTATTTTATCGTGCTTTATTTACCGGCGACCGAGGCAAATAAAGTAACTACAGACAGTACATATGGCAGACTCACCCGTTTTATTGGAAATAAAGCGTTTCTTCATTTGAGATAGGAGATCGCGTATAGAAATGACGTCAGATTTGGATTGTGCGAGGCTAACTCCTTTCACCCATGTTGTTTGAGTTCGTAAATTTCTGCTGTATTCCTCTCTATTTTTCATTTTTCGGCTTAAGATCCGGCTCACCGCCTCAACTACTAAATTATAATTTTACTTGTAATGTGCTAAATTATTAATAATAAATTACTAATTTTACTACTTTAATACTAAATTAAATGTTGTTATAAAATGAATACTTAGTTAATATTTACTACTATTTAAGTTAGCGTATATCTCCTCAGTCCGACAAGACAGTCGGGCTCAGCTTGTTGTGTTTGAAACCAAAGTCGGTTTCGAGGCTGACGATATATATTCTCATACTGCAAAATGTAATTTTTCTCAAAACTGAACCCAAAATCCGCGGTTTTTTCCTGATAACTTTGAAATTTGTGGGGGTTTAAAAATCTGATTTACAAGGACAATCTGGGATTTCAAAACATTTCTAAAAATTTCAGTTTTCCCTTCAAATTTGGACCATTCTTGAATGCTTTTCACCAACCATTTGCAGTTATTAACAGCTAGGGTGCGTTTATTTAATCTCGACAAATTACGAATTTGATAGAAGAAACTGAAGTTTTTGAAAACGTTTTGAAATCCCTAACGCAACATCTGGGATCGAAGACGGTGGTTTTGATGAAAGATTTGTGACGAAGTATTTTACTCGTTGTACAGGGTTATGGATAATGGAAGGTCCTCGTCAGTCTGGCGGAGGTCAACGAGGTCCAGCTGGTCAACCCTGTTGGCCGTCAGGGAAGATGCAAACAAATTTGGCTGACTCGGCAGAGCAGATGCTTTCGCAGACATTTCCGCAAATTTGGAAGACCTCTATCGGTGCGGCCAGATGGGACCGCATGTGTGGGCCCTCATCTTTACCGGCGAAGAACTGAATCCAGATGGGTATATTTGGGGCTTCTTTTGGGGCTGAGAGTTGGTCTGCCGACTGCGTCTCGCCGCCCGCTACTGTTCGGACATGTCCCACGTAGTCTGTTACAATGTAACCCGGAGAGATCACCGTTCGCAAACCGACAGTGCGTTCAAAACAATTGCGAGCAGAGCTTATTGGTATGGTTCCTGTTGTATGGTATGGTATTGGTATTGGTATGGTATGGTATGGTATTGGCTGGTTTTGTTTTTTGTCTTTCGGACAGTTCCTCCTCTGTGTAAGGCTACCAAAGAGGCATTTTGTGTGTGAAGGAGAGGATATTTTCACGTCCTTTCAGCTCCATTTTAATTTCTTTTCTTCCACATGACGCAAGCAGGAGCAGCGAATTTTGTAATTTTTTTTGCAACTGAATGCGCGTACGATATGAGCTCATACTGGTTTTATTTTCTCTGGGTTTCGATGGATTGTGACCTTAAATGTTACCGCTAGTCACTGCAAGAACAAAATTCACCTACCGATTGTTCATTTGTTTGTGTTTTGTGATGATCTCGTCTGCCATGAACTATATACCTACGATCCGATCTGATCCGATCCGATCCGATCCATCGCTCTACCCTAGCTTACACCGTACAATGCGAAATTTGTGCCTTCTTTGTGTGATATGCAAAACTTTTCCTGCTATTCTTCAGTGCAGGGGAGCTTGAACAATGTGTACAAAATGCGAATTTTTAAGAATAAGGACCATCGTCAAGTACGGCAGTTGAGAGCTTGACTAGAACGTCGGGAGGGACTGCTAACATATTCAGACAAGCAAGTTTTACGCGCGAAGAACGGAAAGCAGGCTTTACGAAAGTCATATGCCACGACGCTGCACAAGTCTGAAGACCAAGTATTGGATGGAATTTGATTGGGAAATCGTGACAAAATGAATAATAAAGCACTCCATTGTGCTCCAATGTACTCCAGAGAGATCTGCAACAACAAATCGTTTTGGTGGTAGCGAATTCAGCAGATATCGATCGTACACTATCACTGTAATATCGTCATCATTAATGAGGGCCCGAGATCAGTGCACGCGACTGGAGGTGTGGAGTTTAAATGGGTTCTGAAACAGATGTTTCCGCTCCAAAGACAGCGCGGAGCGGCTAACACTGACACTCGACCCGTAAGCACATAACGTCGCATATTTTCCCAACGTAAGAAGGAGTGATCGAGCTCGACTGTTTTTTCTTTGCCGTCGTTTCAGACATAGGCAATCAGGGTTCAAGTTCCACCAGAGGCTGTAAATAAATCGTAGCTCGCTCATCAGCCTTAAAAAGATAAAGGTCCATATATTCTGGGTTTTGGGATGTTAAAGGGTGATGTGAAAACTCATGCTTTGGTCATGTCGCCGCGAGGCATTGCATCCCCACTGACAATCGCGTTGGATGATCTGATTAGTGATCAAGCCGGTGTTTCCCAAGGGCACGGTGGCGGTACCAGTGAACTAACTCACTAGCGTCCGGCTCGCCCTCGATAGCACCCCGGAATCAGATAGACCTGACACTCAGCGGATGAGGCATTGCAACCGACGGCACATCGATGGTCGCTGAGATTGGACGGCTCAACTTTTCTCACTTATGGATCCCTCTTTCCACGTCACAAAAACTAAGCCGCAACGCCAACGATGTCACAGACATGGCTGGAATTGGTGTCCGTTTCAGAAGTGCCCAGAATTTCCACGTAGTTTCCCTCGCCCTGGTGTCCAAACCCTTATCCGGCATCCGAGAGGTTCCCAAACTGCCTCATTCAAGCACAGTATACGAGCTCCAGATTCGCATGCCCGATTCCATGTGCACAGACACCTCTGTCAATCGTACTTTCACCGTCGTAAACTGGCGGTCGTAAAGTGTCTCCAGGGACCGCAAAACCGCTACCGTGGCCGATGTACCGTCTGTCCTCCTGGTGGCATGTGGCTCCCAGTATGGGACGATACCCACTCACCCTGTGCTCGGTCGTGTACCTTGTGCGATGGACAGACGGTTGCCGGAGCCGACATGCCGGTGTCGCAAACCTGGGAACGACCGCTGGGACCTTGCAGTTCTCCTATCAAACCTTCGTCATACCCGATCGCGTGACGGTGATCTACAAAGGCAAGATTTTACACGACAGCAGGTGTGTTGGGGTTGTACGGTCCGTCCCGATCTCCTTCAGCAGCTCGATCACTGAGGTCCTGGTGGACGTCGAGCCCAACTGCTGGGGAACCACAAGGATAGATCTACAGGCGATTTTGCATCAAACACGGTCAGCCAAGCAATCTCCGTGTGTGTATTTCAAGCCTTACGGAATTGTTTTTATCTTCCACTTGATAAACGAGTCGTGGTTTCTTGTTCAAAAACGATGAGGCTTGTTACAATTTTGTTATATAATTGAACAAAGATCCGCCCTCTTTGAGCTACCATCTTGATTCTGAACAATAAACATGCGATCACGGAGCAGGAGTACATTGCATTCGGATGCTCGTTTAGGGTCCTTACAAGTCAGAACTAGGTACCCTCATGGTAGGGCCAGAGGGTGGGCAAAGCGGCAAAATACAATTGTTTACAAAATTGAATCTAAAAATCGGCCTATTGCTGATCATGACCATTTGGAGACTTGTGGGAGAATGGGGCCTGATTTTCAAGACACCGGGATTAAAAAGCGCTTTCAAAAACATTAGGTTTTCCATCAAATGTTGACTATTCTTGAAATTGTTTAATCTTATATTTGCTCGTATTTAAAGAGGCGCTTATGTTAAAGGCGAACAGACCTCAAATTTGATCGAAAAACTGAAATTATTGAAAATGATTTGAAATCCGGGAGGAGCACTTGGAAATCAGACTTCACATCTCCAAAAGTTTTGGAATGGTCAGGGAACAAAAATTTGAGTTTTGGTTCAATATAAGAAATGCATTTTTCCCCTTTTTTTGTCTACCCCAGCCCGGTTCCGACTTGCAAGGTTCCTAAACAAGTCCATTATTGCGCTCATAGGCCTATGATGTAGGTGCCGCTAGTTGACCATATCACACACTGCCCGGTGAAATGGGACACGTTTAATCGTAGTCTATAGATTTCACAGATAGTCTTGTTTTGCGGTAGAACTGAGTTAGAGTATAACGAGGTCATAAAAAAATGAACGCAGGAACATGAAACTAAAACTAAGTGCCCGCAGACAAACTAAGTGAAAACTAAGTGTCCGCAGTCTTCCTGGGTAAAACTAAGTGCTGGCAGGGGTCACTGTTTTATTTTTAACATTAAAATAGATTTATTTTTTCCAAATAACAATACGCATGTCTTCAACATGCTTTATTTCTGTAGTCTGGCTTGCAGATCGGAAGGAAGCGGCATTTTGTGGCTCGAGGAGAGACGGGAGATTACACAGGGTGAGTGGAGATTCTACATGTAGGGTTTGAACATGTGGAAAAAAGGGGAATCAGCCCATCAAGCAATGAATTATTCCGTAAAAGACAATTTCGTATACAATTAATTAACAAGGACCATCATTGCAAATAAATGATTTTCTTCTACGAACAATTAATTGATTTGAAATGTTTACATTTAATTGCAATTAGTTTAATAAACAAATAAATCCATAATGTTCTGTACTAGTAAATGCACAGTGCAAAGCATTTTTTCTGTATCAAATCACCCTTGTATCCTCACATCCAGAGACCAGACTGCCGATTGGTTCATTTTATTTGGTCAGATTCCGTCAACCCAGTCGACCACAAGTGACTTGGTGTTAAAAGCTAGATGGGAGTTCCTGTTTTTAGTAAACTGGTAATTTTAGGGCAGAGAATGTGCCCAGGGTCAAAATACATGTAATATTTCTAAAAGTCCATCAGAGACGAAAAAGGTCCGTCTTTGTTATCGGCGATCAACTTGGACGACGCACAGTCAACCGGAATGAATGTATTAGCTTTTGTCAGTTCAGCCTGGCTTATACCTCCAACAGCAAATAATTCCCATTTTTTCTTCGGTGAAATTAAGTACGAACGTCGTTGCAGCCAATCGCGAAGCCATTTGTATTCCACACTACAGTGGAGCAGATTAAGATGAGTTCGGAGTCCAGAGGACAGTTCCGAAGAAGTATCGAAACCTTCGAAAGTGATGTGACGCAGGTACAGCAACGAATCGAATGCATTCTCTTCAATCGACGCAATTGTGCTTCCTCCGCTAAAGCTCAAGTATCTCAGTGAAGGAAAGGGAAGAAAGTCATCTCGTTGAATCACTATCCCTTGGCACTTCCAGAAGTCCAATTTTTGAAGTGTGGTCAGTTTGATGGACGCTGAAGCGAAAAGGGTTACGGAGAATTGTGGAAACTCTGAAATAGTCAGGCTGACCAAAATGTCGGCAACTGGGTCAAACATTTGTTTGGTAAACCGGCGCTTCCCGTGGAGTTGAAAATACATTCCCCGGCTGGCACGCAAGGATCCCACCTTCAACAGGAAATACTTGGTTTCAAATTCGCCAGCGCTGGAACTGCAGTTGGTCCAGAGTGCTCTATTAGGAGCGCAGTTGTTAGAGTATTGTTCTTCTGTCATAACCTGGCAGTTGTCAGTGTTGAGTGCAACGCAGTCTTTGGCTGATATGGCGTTGAAGGTAAATTTCGGTTGTGGTTGAGCCGCAGACCGCTGTAGAACCTGCTCCAACAGCGGGTTCATGGTCGATCCACTCGGCGTGGTCGAAGGTCGTCGGGTAACTACTACAATTCCCCCAAAGCAATAATGCAATTAACGTGCGGGCTATACACGGTGTTGAATTTTCGAAAGTTGAAATTCAGTTCGACAGCTCGTCTTAAAAGCAAAATCACACTGACTGCGAACATGACATGGCACGGTTTCAAAAAACGCTGTGAAAAGTGAGGTGAAACTTGTGCATTTTGTGAAATTTGTGAAGTTATGTCTTTTTTATGAACTCTAGAATTTGTTGAGTTTATTTTAACAATCAGTAAAGCAAAAAAGGTATGCCGTGAAAAATACAAAATACGGCAAAGATATTAGGCTAAAACAATCAAATCTTGAAGTTCTGGAAAATTAACTGAAACCAATTGTGAAAGGTTTTAATTAAACTGAAAAACTGAATAAAGTGGTGTTCTGACACATTGATTAATTTTTTTAACAAATGCAGTAATAATAACTAGAAAGTCGGAATGCATATTTCAACAGGATGGCTGCACTAGCGTCACCGCAACAAATCAGAAACGTGAAGTGACATTTTGGAATCATGAATTTAAATATTTCACAAACAGAAATTATTTAGATGAAAGGATTTTTTAAATCAGTACAAAAAGTTTAAGATTTACTTTAGAAAAAAACAATTCTAATAGCATCACATTTCAGGCTTTTTAGACGGTTTCAGATGGACACATTAGTAATAGAAATTATTCATTCAGCAGTTTCAATAAAAAACAATTTTCTAATAATGAGGTTTATTTGAACATGCCTCCTTTCCTCTACCTGTTGCGCCTGGGCATCCGTCGCAGTAGCAGACTTTGGTGCTCCTGAATGGACCGCACTTTCCGCCACTCCGACTCTCATCTTTGCAGGACTGGCTGCATGCTGGGTCGTCGTTGTCTTCACACTGCCCGGCATAGCTTTCACTAATACAGAGATTGTCCTTGCCCCGGCTAAGTCCAAAGAACAACGTCGTTAGCAGAATTAGGCTTACGCAAATCGGTGATCTGAATAGTTCCATCGGCGGGACTGTTAAATGATCGAAATCTGTGGCACATAGGCGATTAAAATATTATAATCAAAATTGGACGAGGTGCCATACACTTTGACTTTCATATAGTAGACGGCTCGGGAATCTCCGACGGTAGGTTGATTGCAATGTGCTTCAGGCAGAATACACAGCTGCGATCGGTCTAGGAACAATGGCTTTTAATTGCTATCCAACAGCGAAGCTAACTCTGGTCTTGGCACATATTCCTACGCATGGCTTTTACCCGTTCGCATTAAGCGCACGGCAGGGGCGCGTTTAGGGTGATTACAAATCAGAACCAGAACCCTCATGGTAGGAGCGGGGGGGGGGTAAAGTGGCAAAATACAATTATTTCCAAAATTGAATCTAAAAATAGGCCTTTTATTCTTGATCAATTTGAAACTTGTGGGGGGAGGGGTCTGATTTCCAAGTGCCCCACCCAATGTGATGTAAAAACTTCCATTTTTTCATAAACGTTTGACCATTTTTGAATATTTTCAACGTCCCATTTGCAGTTATTAATATGTTGCGTTTACAGAACCTCAACAAATCACGAATTTGATACAGAAACAGACGTTTTTGAAGATGTTTTGAAATCTGCGGGGTGGGGCTTGAATATGAGATTCTTCAAGCTTCAAAATGCTCACTGGTAGTGCTGGCAGGGCTCGATTGCAACCGCGGTTGCAGTTCACTGCTGTAGACGGTTGATCGGTTGATTGCTAGAAGTTATGCGCGGTTGCAACCGAACCGTGCCAACACTATGTTCAGGAATCATAGGCCGAATCTTAGGCTCCGTTTCGAGAAAAATGCATTTTGCCCCCGGCTTACAGTCGTGGTTCCGATTTATAAAGACATTAAAACGAGACCCTGCCGCGCGGCACACGTTGGATGGCGCCGCTCGACTAGGCTGGTTTGTTAGTGTCGTAACTTAGCAGTGCAACGTCAATCATGTGGCGCCACGATATTTCATTTTCAGACAACTCATAAACCGACATATCGTACTGTACCTGAATTCGTACATCCGGATACAATTAGTACCCAGACACTGGGGTGCTCCGACAATTTGCCCATATAGACAAATCGTATCAGGCGATAATTCGTATCCTGACTATTCGCAGGAAGGCATCTGGTTCTGTTTCAAAACCAAGCAAACCCATCCAAATCCGGCATTCTGACAATAATCCCACACATTTTCACTGTTTAAATGTACATCGGACCAGAATCTTGCCGGGAATTCCAGAAAACTTTTTGCATTCAAAAAGTGTGAAGCCGAATGTGGCTAAAAGCTTATCAGCCGACAATGCTTTTCTCGTGCACTTCACGCATTGGCACGAGGTCCCCGGCCCGGGTACTAACAAAAGGGTGCTACACTACAAAGTGCAGTAATTATTTCGCAAACTTTGGTTGAGCAATTTGGCAGGGACAATAGTCCGGAATGAAATGTAACCATCTGAGCCAGGAAAGACACCGCGTCGAAGGCCACAGGCACGGATTGGTCGCGGACGTCTGAAAGTGAGCTGCAAAGAAAAAATTATGAAAGTACCCGCAAATTGTGAAAAGAACAAGACTAGACAAAGAGATAGATACAGCCAGACAGACAGACAGACAGATTAACATGTACAGTAGACAGGCAGGCAGACAGACAGATGGACAGATACACAGACAGCCTAAGAGCAGACTGACTGATAAACAGACAGACAGACAGACAGACATGCAGGCTAAAGGCCAAGCCATGCCGAACTTACACTGACGAATCTGACGGACACAATGCTGGAACAGATGGAATGTCTTTTGAAGGCTGTCAAAAGACGATTCCCCGCACATTCCCAGACACACAGATAAGCAGACAGAAAGACAGACAGACCGAAAAACAGGCAAAAGAACCGGCAAACATTTAACGAATCAGACAGGCCCGTTGGCAACCAGCAGGAAGATTGACAAGCAGAATGCGTAATAAACTACCCCGACGAGGTGGCGAATAGGCGGGCTACGATTGAGACATTAGTGCAGCTGTATCTGACTGTAAACCGATGACGGTGAGAAGTTCTTGCTGGACGATAGCGGTCAGACATCCGTTGTAGCAATGCCAAATAACGGAAATATCGTCGTCCTAGCCCGTCGATTTAGACGCAGAAAAAAACTAAACTAAGGATGTCTGGAGCAGCCTTTATTTCTGGAAATGAGCAGTCATACTTATAAAAAACAAATCAGAGGGATAGTCTACCGGATACATACAGTCAGGCTAAGAGCAGGTAGACAGAAAAGCAGACAGACAAACAGACAGACATACAATTGCACAGACAGACACAAATATAGACAAACATTCAGTCAGTTAGATAGACAAACAAACAGGCAGACAAACGTACATCCAGACAGATAGACAGAGAGACAGAGAGACAGGCAAACCACCAGATAGACAAACGCAAAGACAGACAGGCAGGTAGACAGCCATGCAGGAAGGATCCTAAAAAAAACAAACTTGCAAATAATATTTGTATGCAATATTTTCAGAATAATTACTCTAAGCAATTGTCTCTAGATGAAATGTACCACACATGGTGAAGATGTGTTGTTAAAAGCTACCTGAAAGACGATGACTGCATCCCAAAGGTTTTCCTTTTCCTTGCATGTGCCCCGTGACAGGTGGTCGTCGACGGTATTTCCGAATTCCTGATATGGATCTCAGACTTCCCGAAGGATGGCCAAAGCAATGGCAAAGTCGGAAAATGGTTTTGTTGATTCCTCCAAAAGGTACAGTGACAAACAGCGTAAACACTCTATGCCCAGGACATCTCACGAGATATCCTACAGCAACTGCAGCAGGCAGAGACCCTGGATGGGTTCATCCGAATCAGCAAAAACGGCATTACAGACCTCCAATCAGTCCCTTCAGTCCTTCGCGATGGTCGGAACCCAGGTCTTGTTGATCAACCACGGCGGCAAATAGCGCCGCATCCAGTGGTCCACCTGTGTTGCATTGTAGCAGTCCGAGAGATGGACAAGGACCAGGGCGCCTACGTCGCGAAACAGTTCCGCATTCCTGTACCACACAAAAAATTTCAGCACAGATCAAGAAATTAAAACGACTGAAGCGTGCGTACAACTACAAGCTAATTCTACCACCGACGGCGCTTCTATCTGTATGTCTTTCTGCATGCATGGCTGTTAATTTGCCTGCCTGCCTGCCTGCCTGCCTGCCTATCTGTCTGTCTGTCTATCTGTCTTTCTGCCTGTCTGTCTGTCTGTCTGTCTGTCTGTCTGTCTGTCTGTCTGTCTGTCTGTCTGTCTGTCTGTTTGTTTGTCTGACTGTCTGTCTGTCTGTCTGTTTGTTTGTTTGTCTAGCTGTCTGTCTGCAGGTGTCAGGTGTCGCTGCCTAGACTAACTTGCAATGTCCATCAAGCGAGTGTGGCCACGCTTTTTCGCTTTCGCCGGCGACTGCCGATCGTCGATATAGGTGGCCTGGGTGATGAGTATCCGGGCCTGGAGAATGTCAGCGTTGGCCGGATCAAGGAAACAGTCAAAGGTCGTGTCACCGGTGTAGGCGATATCCGGCACCGAGTGCTTCTCGTGGACCTCCGTACCGGCGGCGACCAGCGCTCCAATTTCATGACCCGTCAGATTTTGATACTGCGGAAGGAGACTCTTCTCCTGCTTGTAGATGAGGTAGCCGTTACTGGGGACGCGGTGGGTGGTGCGGAAGGGGCGCATCGTCCGGTTGGGGGAGACGGGAAAGTCCTCACCGACTTTCACGCTGAGAATCTTCGGACTGGCGATCGTTGGCTTTTCAAGACTACACAAGAAAAAGAAGAAGAAAAAAGAAATAGGAATTATTTATTGGATAAATATTCAATAAACTTGAGCGTCAAACAATTGCATTTTATTATAAATGAACTATAATGTGCTTTAAGATGTGGGGCTTTTTTACGGTTGGACAAAGCACAATAAACGTATTGAAGCAAATGTTAAAAGCGGTGAGAAATAAAAAGAAGCGGCTAAAAATACTTAAAATACATCGAAAGAAAAGCTAATTTCATCGCTTTCCAATCAGGCAATCAATTAATCAACAGATCGTGAAGCTAGTAATATTTCAGTAAATCCATCAATCAACTGCTATCTTCACTGTAAAAGCAACACTACATTCAAGAGTTCAATCAACCGCTGATTTTGCCTCTTACCTCTCCGCCATGGCGGCATAACTCTGGCATATGTTCTTGAGGGTTTGTTGAATGTCCAGCGGGCAGTAATAAGTTGCCGGCGTCATCGCCCTCATATCCCG
>LRSR01002004.1:0-12903 GCA_001579985.1 Hypsibius dujardini | reverse complement strand
CTGTCTGTCTGTCTGTCTGTCTGTCTGTCTGTCAGTACGTCTATTTACCTATCTCCCTGTCTGCACAACTGCCTACATGCATATCTTTCTGTTTGTCTATAGATTCGCACAATGAACGTGTGTCTTGCCTGATAATGATTTCGCTAACGTCTTGACCGCGCATTGCCTGAAATGAGCGGGAAAGATGCCGAGGAAGTTGCTAGCATTAACAGCAGGACAAATTTTCAGAATTAAATAAAACAAAACCTTACACGCAGAATGGCAGAATAAATCATCCCACAAAGTGCAATTCCCGACAGCACTATGACGAAGATATATGTGTGGCGGTAGAACTTAAAGTCCACCGGCTTGGGGAACATGATCGAACGAATGAGTGTTCCTTTGCTCGTAGTAAACCCTGCAGCAGATATTGGGAAACAAACGTCACTTCTTCTCATCGAGGTGTGAGGTTCTGTCTTCTCCACTATCTGCCTAGTCCATCTACTGGATTGTCTGAACAAAATGAACGATGCAAACACATCAGTCAACACATTTTCATCTGTCTGAAATCGTGATATCTTGCATCAGTCTGCCTTGTCTGTCTGTGAATCTGTTTGTCTATGTGACTGGTTGAGCATCTTCTTGTTGTGCATAACGGTAAAATGGTCTTGTTCTTGTCTGCCATTCAACCCGCCTGTTTACTTGGCCGTCTATAGACCGGTGTTCCTACATGCCTGCATAGAAGCCGGTTTGTAAACGTTCCTGTGAACCGTGCGTGTAAATCTGTCAAGTCTACAAACCTGTGCGGAGAACAACTGCCTTGACCGGTTCATTGGCGTAGAACCTTGTCTGAAGAATTTTTGTGCCGCTGAATAAGATATGCCGCTGCAAAGCCTTAATGTCGAAAGCACCGGTCCCTTCAGGAACTGCATTCTTCACCACCGGAACACTTTCACCTAATAGGAAATTGAAATTACCTTCAAGTCTGTATTTCTATCTTTATGAGTCTCTCTGCCTGCTGTCTGTCTGTCTGTCTGTCTGTCTGTCTGTCTGTCTTTCTCTTGGTGTCCTTGGCCATTTGTAGTCCAGGCCTTCCCCCAGTGCGCATGTTAGTTACCGGTTAGTGCAGCCTCATTGACAATCACGGTACCGGCAATCAGGACTGCATCACACATAACTTGGCACCCCTGAGTGGGAATGATGAAAACATCGCCCGGCACCAGCAGTTCGCTTGATATTACTTCCGTCACACCGCCAGGCCGACAGACCTCCACGAGCTCCTGACCATGGACTCTGTCTCGCAACGTTTGCTGCATCTTCCGAGTTTCGTAGACAGTGAGAGTAAGAGAACCGCTAGTAGTCAGGAAAATGGCGCCAGCATAGTAGTAGTACCTGAAGTAATTCCAAAGAAACTTGCAACAAAAAATCTCGTAACGTATAATATAATATAATGTGTAACGTATTAAATTTCATTCGAAATAATTAAATAAATTATCAATGCTATATTTCTTCTTCTATCTCTGACTGTCTGATTGAGCGACGGCTTGTCTGCTTGTCTGCCTGTTTGCCTGCCTGTTTGCCTGTTTGCCTGTTTGCCTGTTTGCCTGTTTGCCTGCCTGTCTGTCTGCCTGTCTGTCTGCCTGCCTGTCTGTCTGTCTGTCTGTCTGTCTGTCTGTCTGCCTGTCTGCCTGTCTGCCTGCCTGCCAGCCTGTCTGTCTGTCTGTCTGTCTCTGCTTGTCTACCTGCGTGAATATTTTGATGTCTGCCTGACTGTCTATTTGCGTTCAATAGATATTCGACCGGGAATCGGTAAAGTACCCGTAGGAACACCACAGGCAGATGCTAAATATTTGAAAAATGTAGAACGGATTCAGCACCTGAAAGATAAAAGTGTCCAATCAAATGTGAGTACGAGTATTATCAACGATACGTGGAACTACCGACCTCTTTAACTAGAAGTTCGATGATCGGGGTGATGGAGATGCTGATGATATTGGGCCGGTAGAGAGCTCGTCTGTGGAACAATAGGCAATCAGGGACCTAAATCAAAAGACAAACAAGAAGGCAAGCGGGACGCTCACCTTCTAAAACTCTCTGGCTCATCAAGGGGCTGCCCCGTCTGAAGGAACTCAGTATCGAGATCCTGGTCCATTCCCAACAACTTTTGAAATCCTTTAGTCTCCTCGTTCCAAATGTAACGGAGCTTCCTGTCATCAAAGTACCGCAGTCGGTCCACGTCGCGGAAATATCCCTAACGAAAAAACACAATTGGGGAAACAACAACAAACAGATAGACAGCCAGCAAGACAGACAAACATACAAACAGGCAGACATACAGGCGGATAAACAGACAGACAGACAGACAGACAGACAGACAGACAGACAGACAGACATACAGACATACAGACATACACTCAGACAGGCACACAGACAGGCACACAGACAGGCACACAGACAGGCACACAGACAGGCATGAAGGCATACAAACCGACATATCGTACATTTTTCTCGGGGAAACCAATTGCCGGTGCCGGACGGCCTCGGTCATCTCCAAGGGAGTGCGATTGATGCTTTCCAGTCCTTCCACTGTCTTCGTTGGTTAGCGTCACGACTTTGCAGACAAATTTCTGCTTGAACTGATCCTAAAGAAGAGAAACAGTGGGGTTGAGATATTGAACTACACCTTCATAAATCAGATGATTCGTAATCTCAATTCACTGAGTTCTCCACTTGACTAAATTACTGATAATGCGGCGAGAAAAATTGATGACACTAGAACACAACAGTCATATCAATACGTCCATATCTATTCAACCGATAACTTCAAGAAAGAGTCTGTACTTAATCTCCGGTAGCACAAGGTGATAAGATTGATTGATTGAGGAATTGACGTCACTGTCAACTGTCTCTCTTGGCATTTTCATCAATTGATCTATTACAACAAGCTCAACGGATCACTCAACCACGTCATTGATTGCTTAGTTGAGCGGAACCGCAAAATATATGCAGTCAGCAGTCGCTTGATTGATTGATCGATTGATTGATTGATCGATTGATTGATTGATTGACACGCAAGTAATTTAGTGTTCTTCCCCATAAATTCCCCCGCAGTCAGAAGCCACAAACCTCCAATAAAATTTGATCGGCATCCTCTGGCCGGCACGGGGAATGCGTGCAAATTAAGAGCCAGTGATCCATCCAGTAGAAGACGAGTCGGAGGATTCCCCCACTCAACAAGGTGAGAATCCATGTGAAAGCAGTCTTCGCTCTATTCCGCTTAAATCCTCGTGCAATCTACGAAATAATTAAAAAAATAAATCTGAAAAAAGTTTTTTTTTATATAAAATAAATAATGTTAGCAGTACCTAATTTCCTTTTTATTAAGATTTACGGTTCATTACTTTTTTATTTGTTTTGTTACATTTTTATTTTACTTTAATTTGATAGATTTTTAAATGTTCCTATTTTTGTAAAATAAAATGAGGAATTGTTTCCCGTACCAGCTGATCTTCCGCGCCAGAATTCAACGTGAAGGGAGCATCTCGCGAGCCGGCTCCCATTAGGAACAGTTAGAAAATGGCGGAAGATGGACAAGAACGTGAAGATCTTCCTCTGTCAGAAAATAACGTCGGACGAGTGAATGAGCAGGTGACAAACGAAATCAGGTTGAGAAATCACTTTAACAAGTCGCAGAAAGATGCCGACTTGTAACATGCTGCTCTCAAAAAGGAAACGATAGCACGGCACGTGGTCACTTCAAAAAAATTCACTCGGCTTGAATCTCGTTCCATTCCACGAGTGCCTGGAAGTGGAATTGGAACCTCGAGGGGGGTAGTTAAAATAAAAAACCTGATTGCCGAAATGCACGACTTTTTTTGCCTGGATGTTTCCTCATATCAATCAATCAATCAAGGGAACTGGCCTAAATTTACCTGCACTTTACCGGTGTTTTTTAAGCATTTTCCTTGTTTTGATGTGGAATAACAAGTGGATGTGGAATTACAAGTGTATTGGAGAGAAAGTGGACTGGAATATGCTTTTTTGTTGAGTTTCACTTCATTGATTTAATGAATTAAAAAATAATTCAATATATTAAAATATAATAATAATATTACTATTGTTATATAAAAGTATTAAATATTTCGTTTTAACACACTTAAGTACCTATATTTGTTATAAAACAGGAAAACTATAAACCGCAACAACAAAAAACAGCTTTTCAAGTGGTCGAGCGCGTTGAGCGTAATTGATCGTCCATCTCTACCGGTTTCGCAGAGAGATGTTAACAGATGTGTGGGCGGACTCTTTTATCAAGGTCAAGTTTACTTAGGGGTCATTGACATATTACGTAATCAAATGAGGATGGGTGGTCTGGACCCTTGATTACTCAACAGTGAAATAGGCCCCGCCCCCAGTATAATTTTGAGTACCTGGGTGGGTGGGTGGTCTGGACCCTTGATTACTCAACAGTAAAATAAGCCCCGCCCCCAGTGTAATTTTGAGTACCTGGGTGGGTGGGTGGTCTGGACCCTTGATTACTCTACAGTGAAATAGGCCCCGCCCCCAGTATAATTTTGACTACCTGGGTGGGTGGGTGGTCTGGATCCTTGATTACTCAACAGTGAAATAGGCCCCGCCCCCAGTGTAATTTTGAGTACCTGGGTGGGTGGGTGGTCTGGACCCTTGATTACTCAACAGTAAAATAGGCCCCGCCCCCAGTGTAATTTTGAGTACCTGGGTGGGTGGGTGGTCTGGACCCTTGTTACTCAACAGTGAAATAGGCCCCGCCCCCAGTATAATTTTGAGTACCTGGGTGGTGGTCGAAAAGGCCATTTTTTTGATTACGTAATATAGGAATGACCCCTTACCGATTGTCCGTCTAACAAATTTCCCTCCGGCCGTGCCGCAGCGTTAAAAAGGACCGCGACGACAGAAAGTTTGATCGAATATGATAAATGAGACGGAACACAAATCATCCGATCACTCACACTGATCATACACACACACCACACACAAAAAAGTGGTCAACAATACGGTGATGATGATGAAGCAACAGAGACAAATTGCATAGATGTAGCAAAAAAACTGTGAGTGAAACCTTCAATTTGCAAAAGAGAAGGGAAAGAGGAAAACGATCATTTAACACGAGGCGTTTGTTGTGTGGCAAAATCTCTCTGTCAGACCGTGTGAACTGTGGACTATACTACCGTGCTGTCTCGATCAATTGGTGCTGCGTTTTAGACCCACCCGTACATTATGACTGCACACACTGTGCTTCATTGCAGTCATAATATACGGTGGATTAAAAACGCAGCACCAAATGATCGAGACAGTACAGTAAACTCTTCGATTATTACGCGTACGACGCTCTACACTGTGCATCTGAGGGTGGCTTCATTATTGGCCTGGCTGATCAGGTAACTTGTAAAACGGTGTAATAATCTTTTTTCGATAACTGCGGGGATGAGCTGAACGTATATCGTAATCGCTGAAAGAGCCCGGTCAAATTTATTGTGAGCGCTGCTGTATCAGCAAAGCTCATTGCGGAAGGTAGGGTGAATTTCTATCACACACTGACCATGTTAGGGTATAAAAATGGGGTTGATATGTGGCTTTTTATGGGGCTTTTATGGGTTTTATGGAGTCATCGGCTCGGCGCAGACACAGACACAGGCACAGGCACAGACACAGACACAGACACAGACACAGACACAGACACAGACACAGACACAGACACAGACACAGACAGCGATCAAAACAATGCTCGTGGTACATATACAATGGCACCAGCAGTATTGTGACATACCGAGAATTAGCATATCTATACGAGAGAGAGAAAAAGAGAGAGAGAGAGATCAGCCTATACAATGCACACAAGTATGGCGTGAAACTAGCGCCGCCGGCGTTTGCCGTTAATTCCAAGTCCCGGATACGGTACGTAAGGCCACTGCCACGATCCCCATCCGGGGTAGGGTGCGATGGCGTTGGGCGGGACGAGGTACGGCGGCGGTGGATAGCCCGTTCCACTGAGACCGAACGGCATAATACCGTATCCCATGCTGGGATGCTGCTGCCAAATTGCGTTCACTTCCAAGGCTGAAACTGGAATGAATACTCAAAAAGAGTATGAGTTAAATATTTTAATTTAAATAAATTGTCGTTACCAGCTACTGCAACGCAGTCGATATACTGTAAGCACAATAACACGGCACATTACCTATAAAAATCAGTAGGATAAGGCTACAATGTTTCATGGTCCTAGTTCCACTTGGGGGGAGGGAGATCGGTGGTGCGACAGGGAGCTGTATGAGATCCTAATTTTAAGATCCTAATTCTGCAGACCGATAAATCATTAACGTTACAGAACTGCAGTAGAATAAACCTTGAGAACCGATTCGGATTCGGACATACACGATAGAACATTCTTTATAAAAAGACCCGCAATATAGGTCAAGGCCGGCTTGCTCTGCTCAACCAAAAAGCTGCAGCGAGAGAGATCTCGCGAAAGATGACGAAGAAGTACAAATCTATAGCTTCCATATTTAGTAGGAGAATGAAGAAGATGTAGGGCGATAATATTTGTAGAACTCAAGCGTGTTATTACTCTTCACACTTCACGGATAATGCTCTCTCAAGTCCAAGCAATTTCGCCGCTCAATTTTTCATCGTCAACCATACCGCCATCCTTTCCGGGTGTGGAGTCATTTATTTAATTACTTGTTTATCTAATTTAATAAATCTATTAAATATATATAGTATATATATAAAATTATTGGTATGACTAATTTATTTTAAATTGGATTATTCGTCGGACAATATTCCAATAAATCAGTCAATATTATCAAATATGCGTTTCATTAAGAAACCTCCTGGAGCGAATTTCTGATGAAAAATTGCGAGGATGGGCGAGAAGTGTTTATACTGGCTATGTTGTTCCGAAGTTGAAAGAACGATTTGCGGTTTTATTTGCCAAACATCCACAGCACCGTTGTTGTCACGTTACAGCTAGTTCAACAGATGACTGCATTTTTTAAGTATTATCAATTACAAAACGGCGCCCAATCGCGTATTTTTCTTCGCCAAAAAAGAAGTCGGACGCTTGATTGATCACCACGCGGTTCCGCCATTTAGTCGACCGTTCGGCGGGCTTGTGATGCTCGGCGCGCCCGCTGCAGCTTGCTGCAGGCTTTCATTCTCCTCCTCCTCGAAATTGTCGTTCTCGCTTTCGGCCAGCCGGAACGCCTCCAGGAACTCGTTGAACTCAATTTGACCTTCGAAAATAAAAATATTATGAGAATTATTTAAACAATAATTATAGTCGAATTAGAATGTTATTCTTCAGTATAATACATAAATCAAACTAAACAATATCTTAAAAATTTAAAATTATTTTGAAATTATTTCGATAGTGAATGCTTATTTTGAAAACGCAACTGCAATAGCGGTAATTGTAGCTAGACAAGATGAAACACACTGACCATCTTTGTTGATATCAAGGGACTGAGCAAGGGCTTTTATTTGGTCTTCGGACAAGGGGTTGCCCATGTGTTTGTTGAGGAGGATACAACCGTGCTGGAATTCCTCCATCGTCAGGATTCCTAAACAGAAATAATTACACGTTTTTCCACGTCCCAAAACGTTCAATCATGGAATGACCAACTAACCGGAATTGTCCTGGTCCATCCAACGAAAAATCACTTCAAGGTTGTCCTTCTGCCGATAGAGCGTTTCAAACAACAGTGGTGTCTGAAAAATAAAAAAATAAATGATATGTAAGATCTTCAACCCTCACAGAAATTTCATTCCAGTATTTCAGTAATCATCAATCAAGCGTGAAATAATACGGGAGTATACAAGTAGATAAAATCAAGCACCCAATGTGATTCAAACAGCCTCGTTAAACAATTTTCTATTCGGAAAAAAAAAATTCTATTCGAAAAAAAATTGCCTATTCGGAAAACAAATTGACTATTCGGAAAAAGTTGTTTAGGGGCTCTAATACTTGGGGTGATACATTTTCCTACCCTAGATCTTACAGGACGGGCCGGAGTGTCGTCGATGCTGGACATGTCCTCGAAGGAAGTGTTGTAGTCGACGAGATGGTGATTGGTGGCTGATGTCTGCACCAGACGACGTCGAAGGGTCCGCCACGGCAGACCGAGCTTCAACACTTTCTCCACGGCGTTGCACCATTCCACAATTTTGATTGTTCCTACGGAGAAAACGGACAAAATTATAAAATTAACGAATAAACCCATAAACTCAAAAATTGAATCACTAGAAAAATTTGTACTTGAAAATACTCACGGATCAGATAAAATAATATAGTATGTCTTGGAACATGCTTTTTTATCTATTTTAATTCGATCGAAGAAAATGACGATACTTTTTGAATTTGTAGAAATATTACTTTCTGATTGATTTTATTTTAGCTATATTAGGTTAAATTTAAGGTCGCGTGACAGTATACAGGGCAATATTGCTTCATCCCATTCCGTGATAGGGCATTGGGAATGTACTGACCGGTGTTGGCGGGATCGTACACTTCGAAGGCCTCCAGGAGGTCGGCTTTATGCGCGAAAAACTGCTCATTCAGGTGCTTGATTGCCTTCTCCTCCATCGTGGTGGTGGTCTGTTTCATGGTCAGTCGCTTGTGACCCCTCGTTGAGATGAACTGAACAAAGTGCGGATGCAAATCCGGTGCGGTGAGCCGGCAAATCGCGCCTCGATTGCTCCCGATCTCATAGTAATTCGAGGCAGAGAATATCGTCACCACCTTTGGACCAAACCAAATTGCAAATAAAGACTATTGGCTATGCTCCAACAATTGTTTTTGGGACAGGTAGACATATAAGCAGACAAGCAGAAAGGCAGGCAGACAGACAGACAGACAGACAGACAGACAGACAGACAGAATAAGGTGAGGCTTTACCCTTCCATCATGTGTAATTTCGTAGCCCTCCTGCTTGCATTCGTGCGATCGGATGATGTACTGCAGGTTGTTGGCTTTGAGAAAGGCACGACTGACATCTGGCCCGAAGTACATTCCACCACCGCGAAAGGTGTTCGGACTGCAGCCTTCGTTCGGCGAGGGATCACTCCATAAGAGGTCCACTATCTAATAAATTACACACACACAAAATGTGACTCGTAAAAATTGTCCGCACCAAGGAAAGCTCATTGTCCCTCTGGACGAATACCTGTTTCCACTCGAAGGTCGCTTCGGCAGAGTCCATTTCAGGCACCTTAAGGAACGCTTGACTATCCGTCACTTTGCCGGTCGGTTCTGGCGCTGGCTCTTCATGGTGTTCCAGTAGCTGAATGTCATCCAGTTCGAGGGGAGGATTTAGCAC
The DNA here is from genome assembly GCA_001579985.1 of Hypsibius dujardini. Classification (NCBI taxonomy): domain Eukaryota; kingdom Metazoa; phylum Tardigrada; class Eutardigrada; order Parachela; family Hypsibiidae; genus Hypsibius; species Hypsibius dujardini. The sequence continues at coordinate 3,571 of LRSR01002004.1, read as the reverse complement.
CGAAGTAAACTGACCGAACAGAAGGGTTCACCATAGTTAGGCATACATCGGAATTTGGGACAAGTAAGACGCATGTCTCATCATTGTATATTGTTTAATTCATCTTTTGTAACTTTTAGAATTTAACTTCGTCTTTCATTTGAAATAATTAATTTGTTTGGCATGTATTCATCGACAATGTCACGTTACTCATGGGACATTATTAGTTTTAAATAAATATTAATATTATATATTTATAATATATTATTATTAATATATTAATTAAATACGCTATTGTTATATTAATCTAATAAAATATATTAATGCATTCACTATACTGATTATATATAATATTAACTTAATATTTATTAACTATGTTATCTAAGTAGGCTATTGCTAATTTTTACTTGTTCAAAAAGAGCTAGTCTCCCCATGTATGATTCAGGTCTCTGAGCAAGTATTTATGCTAAATATATGACAATCTTAACATTTTTACAGCTATATCGCAACGGTATATTACAATCAGACAATTTAATATGACTTTTAAGACATGACGCTCTCGTGTCGCAGGTTGGGTAGCTTAACCGGACGCACCTTTGCCCTTTTCAGAGTCTGAATGAGCTTGAGATCGGTCGCATCCGAGATCCCACCGTGGACGACAAAGACCTTGTGGTCGATGATGGTGGCAACCGGAAGCCACCCGAACACATCCGCAATGAGACGGCGGATTTTTTTCGACTCCAATTGCTGTGTGTGTGGATCAAACAAAATTAATCCCGTGAACAATACAGGCATTGCGCCGGCGGCACCCTGACATTTCGTACCCCGACAACTGGTATACCGACATGTCGTACCACTGAATTCGTATGCTGGCATACTTCATACCCTGACATTTCGTACCCCGACAACTCGTATACCGACATGTCGTACCTCTGATTTCGTATGCCGGCATACTTCATACCCAGACATTTCGTACTCGACAACTCGTATACCGACATGTCGTACCTCTGAATTCCTATGACGGCATATTTTAACAGACATTTAATTTAGCATTTTAACTTAACATTGATGATTTCTTTAGATTGTATAATGAGCGAAAATCTTCCGGAGAATCCGGAAAAAATGACGACATTCAAATTAATGTCATTCTGCCGACTAAATCGTTGCTTGAGAGCTTCTATCAACAGACTTGGCTTTCCTCGGCTGCGGGTACGAAAGTAAATAAAGTATTGAACATGATCGAATGAGACAACGCTGTCAGTGTTGAGAGGGCTTTGTGTACTCCCTGCACGCGAGCAACGTTTCCGGTGGACGGAATATCAATCGTTACCGGTATCATATACCAAAATGTACATGCATACGTAGTGTCCGGGTTCGAATTGCCTGGGCACGATTATAAAGTCGTAAGAAATGTCTCTGATTGCAGGATCCACCACGAACATTTACTTAATTTTGAATGGCTCTCAAAATTTTATCGTTGCTCAAGACTCTTGAATTCTTTTAAAAACAGGTGTCTACGTGAGTTGATTTTCACACAAATTTAAGTTTTAAAAATTTCAATGAAAATTATTAGCCTAGGCGCTTTTTCTGTAAAGTTGGAAATTTTGAGCCCGCCAAGTGCGGCCAGAAACTGGCCGTTCTTTCAAGGATATATGTTTTTTAATCTCATTTCAAGGACAACGGATTAGTACATCTTGTTTACATAATAAAGGACTCTACTAAACCATGTGTCTTTGCCTCTTCCCAAAATCATCAGTTTTTAAAAAAATATTTGCCGCCCCGCTAATTAGTTGTCCTACATAAATTTTGGAATCGCTTGATGCGACGACTCTCCCGTTCACTTCCGCTTTTAACCAAAAGTATCAAGCTCTTATTTCTACTTATACACTACCAACCCAGAAACTCCCCAGCAAAAGTTTTCATAATCTGTTTGTTTGCAACATAAGCTGAACTTCATCCATCTCATTTCTGTTAATTATGAACATTAAAACTAGTGCACGCGGTTTCTACCGTAACCACTTAAAGTACCTTAGTGTGTACCCTGGTACCTATTTGTGGTGTACCCTGTACGAATTGTCTGGGTACGAGCTGGGAGGTACGAATTGTCTGGATACGAACTGGGAGGTACGAATTGTCTGGGTACGAGTTGTCTGGGGGCTATCTGCCCGGGCACGGCGCCCCGGCATATGTATTGTATATGGGCGCAACCCTTCATGTGTGATCTAGACTCTTTCAAAACAGTCCCAAGATTCTGGGATGCTCACCCTGTATTTATTGCTGATTTCCTTGATAAATCCGTATCTAAGGGAAGAAGCACACACTGGCGTGTATTTATCTGGCGGAATGATTAGAATCGCCATCAATATCAAGGATCACAAAACCAATTACCTCAAATTCATAACGTGGTCTTCGCTGCAAAACAAAATCAGATATTTGTAGTAATTTATGTGATGGACAAGCCGTCCGGAAATTGAATGGGTCTTATATACGCCGTATTATGAGACAAAAAAAGGTCTTCTCTTACTGATTTCCTCGGTTGATGAAGACGGCATTGGGATTGGTAATGAGTGCCATAAGAAGGATTAAGATGATTTCCACGGAAAAGAATCCACGGTCAACAATATCACCTGCTCGACAGGCAAAAAGGAGAGGCAATTAAACACATTGCAAGTTGTGTCTCAGGATTGTTACAGTCGAAGTAGTGAGCCAGACGTGCAGGTAGAAATACGGCTCATTCCTCACTCCCCAAATAATGTGAATTTTAATAACCAAGCTAGCGTCACGATGTTTGTCTTTGTCATTTAGTTTAATTTCGCATAAAATGAACGTTTCAAGTTATTAGAAATCTCAACTGGATGTCGGAATTTATTAAGGATACCATTACAATAAAATTTAACTGAGATTCGTGAAAGAAAGTTGTATCTCTGAAGGAGCAAATGTTAATTGAAACGGCAATTAAACGGCAAACAGGTTCTATTGAATTTTTAATATACAATAGAGAAAAAATATTTCTGATGATTCTTAATTTATATTTCGCTAGTTATCCAATATTAAAAGGTATTTTGTATCGAAATGTTAAATTAATTAATGATAAATCAATCCAACTGGAAAAGGGAGTTTTAACAGTAAACCGGGATGCAAAAGGGGGTGACAGTAGTAAAAGGGGCGAAAAGAGGTGACTATAGCGGTTTCCGATTTCTAAAACGAAGACAACAGAATGGTGGAAGGTGCAATATTATTCGTTTTACACACCGTTTCGTTTTCATGACACCGTGTTGCGCGTATAAGGCGTATGTGCAATAACTCACCATTAAAGATGAAAGGATTTGTGGTATCGGGAAGGCCAGCTTTGTAGAAAATAATGAGCAGATCGTCCAGCTTCCCGTGCAGGTCCCCAACCACCGTGATCTTCTTCGACAACGACGTCGAGGCGTGCCGGATGTTGGGCATGGTCTTGAGCACGTTCCGCGCCTCGTGGAGGATCTCCAGCACGTATCTAACGTGGATCCGCTGCCATCCAAACCATAAACCCAGATTACCAGAGACTCGTTCAGGTTTCTTACAAGTGAGAACCAGGACCCCTCATGCATAG
>LRSR01002001.1:0-28760 GCA_001579985.1 Hypsibius dujardini | reverse complement strand
CCGAATAAAGTACGATGTTTTGGAGTAAAAACAGAATTCAGCAAAGTATCAGTCAAAAGGAAGTGTTAGGAGGGAGGACAGATTTAGGGATATATACTTAAGTTTTGAGGAATCCACACATAAACACGCACGCACGCACCACATACGCACACACACACACTTCGCAGGACTTGCGAAGTATTTAATTCAATATGTCTATGTAGCGAGCACAATCGGAAAAGATGTTATTACTGGTTGTACTGCCTAACTAACACTACACCAACAGATTATATAGTACAGAAGACAAGAGACAAGAGAGAAAGAAGGTGGCCAAAGGTAAATGGAAAAACAAAGAAAGTAGCTAATGGAAGACGACGATTAAGACATAATGGACCACTAATGATTTACTCAATCATATAGCTAGGCGCGACATTCCCTCCTTCTTAAGAAACCCATTAAGTATGTCCAAAGCTACCAAGGCGAGGTTTAGGCCCGAAAACTGGCTGATACTGAAGGATGACGTCGCGAAGGTGGCGAGCGGAGGCGGGATTTAGAGGTTGGCCACGGCGATACTCACGAAGACGATAACCGCGTTCAGGTCCAGCAGTCTTACCGAAGACAGCAGATATGGCAATACCCAAGCTACGGCGAAAACCAGGTGTGTCGGCTTCGTCCAGAAAGGTGGATGCACTTGACGCAATTTCGTCGACGGTGTTCATTGGATCTCCTTCCAGTCTGAAGCGCAGGTTGGAGCGGACCCAGAGGCGTACATTGAATGCACGGTTGTTGTCGTCCCCAAAATCATTAGGCATGTTGATGGGACCGTACGGAGGTGGAATTTCAGGGGACGGAGAGCGTTGATGAACGGTAGCAAGCGGAACGGAAACCAGCATGGCGGGTTGAACAAGCATGCCATTATCATCTACGATGAAAGTGTCGGGACCCGATGAAAGAGGACTCGGAGGGCGCGAGACGGTAACTTCGGTAGGGTCTGGGTGAAGAGACGGAGAGGGAGAGTTGGCTATAATCAACTTCGGTAGAGAGTCATCACTGTCCGAATCGAGCGGCGTCGAACAGTGGGCCATGATGGAATGAAACAGAATAAAATGAAACTAAATGACACATCAACGCGACAAATAACGTTTATATAGGGAGTAAAGACAATCAAGGAGACAGAACGTGAAATGAAGAAGATTCCCAAGGTCAGTTTAGAAGAATCCGTAAGTGACGAAAAGGTAAACAAGACACTCTTACAAAACAACAGAGAAAAGACAAAACACTGAACAGAGAGTCGCACATGCGATCTTTTCCCGGATTTTTGTTTCTTTTTCTTTTAATCCGGTTTGGGTAACACAATGGGCATCAAATTGTTTTTCTGACAGGCGAATTCAATTACTTTTCTTTTGTGTGCTCCCAAATCTGGTCCTGCCCAGTTTCACAGTTAAATGATTTTTATTTAAATATTTTTATTTGGACCAGATTGCCTGTTTAATCAACATAGGTAGGCTGAAATAAAACATAAAATACAACTTCGGTAGCCACAAAATATACTTACTTGGCCCGTGCTTATCTTTTGGCCTGAGGGTTGGTAATAGATAGATAACATATTTTTAGACAAGTTCAAAATTTTCTGGTTTCTCTTTTTCCCTCCTTCTTTTTTTAAAATTATTATCTTAATATGGTGGTTGAACTGTCAGCGGTTAAATTGTCAACTAAATACAATACACCCAAGCGGTTAATTATAAGGGAGAAGCCAGACATTAAAGGATAGATATACAATAATAGAAACCCATCACCGAAATCGGGCAAGATACACAGGACGGTACCTATTCCACAACACTAGAGTGTGGTCGACGAGACAGGGGTTGGCGGGTGTCCAAAGGAGTAATTGCTAGTGTTGAAACGGGGCGTGGGGGTAAAATAGGACGAAATCCAGACGGCCGGCGTAGGGGATTGACGTGATTAGTGATGACCCCGTCCGATGATTCATCCGATGAGTTAGAGCGAACCGGCACTGAGGAGTTGTTATTGCCACCGGTGACGTTGAAGACCATAGCAGCAGGTTGAGTAAAGGAAGTCGAAGGAATAATTTCGGTAGGGCAAGCAACCTCATTTTCGGTAGGCGCATTAATAGACTGGGTAGCAGATTGATAACGACCACGAGAGCGGCGAGAAGTGAGGAAACGAGGCAGAACCGGTTTGGAGCGACAGCAACGAGTCCAAGTGCAGCAACAGTAGATCAGGCCGACCAATATAACAAAAGAGATCGAACCAATTGCAGCGTATTTGACGTACTCAAACAGGGCCAGAGTAGGAGGGGCAGGAACGTCAGTTTTCGTTGTTTCAATGAATTCGTGAACCGTGGTTACCTGATTTGCTTCTAGTATACCGCTTAGCTCTCCCAACATGGAATATAATTCGCGATGATCGGAATCAGCGATTCCACTCAAATAATTTTCAGCACGATCCACTTCGGTGTCAAATTGAGAAAATAATTGTACCGTCTCCAAATGATTTGTTGGCGCGATGAGTTGCCAGGCGAAACTGCGATACTCGTACCAACTTCCGTCAAAGTTGGCAATTGAGTCTTTCCAGAAACAGGGTGAATGATTACGTAATCTTTTGCCGTCCAATTCGATAGTGCGATTGCGCAAGTCAGGTTGTTGACCACAGCGTTCAGTTTTCACGCCAAAAGTAACATTAACCGGCAAACATTTTTTCACTAGACCAGAGGAGGAGGCGGCACGTACTGCGTAGCACTCCGGTAGGCCAAGTTCACTAGCGGCCAGGATTTGACTGTGGTGAGAGAGAGCAATTATTCGTTCGGTTTGGGCCATGTCAGCTATACAGTGGAGATAGGCTAAATCGTCGTGAATCAGATCAAAATAATGAGAATTTTTATTCTCGTAATAACCAAAATGTGCACTGATGAATCCAGCCCAAACATGGTCACGTGGGGGAAATCGATTCGTAGTTGGCGGTGGCGTAGTTTTTTGGATAATTACTGGCTTGTACCACCCGGATACTTCTACGAGTGATTTAGGCGTTGCGTCATCTAAATCCCAATTGACCTTGCTGTACGTGATGAAAACGTCCGGTTGATCATCAACAGCGAAAGCTCTAATAGAGTTGCAGAGAATAATCGCTTTACCCAACTTGTAGTCAGTTTGTGACGTTTTATCACTGAGCCAAACTTCGGTATTGTTGACTTCGGTATCCTTAGACCCGTGGGACAGCCGATGAGCAGAGCCGTTGTAGACAGTGACGTACTCACAAGGTGTTGTTACGACATCCTTTTGTGGGTTCCACACCAAAGTGAGTGTGTCTTGAACCGAGTGAGCTGTTGCTCTGTTAGGGGCCACTTCGCGTCCAAAAGCCAAAACAGCGGGAGAGTTTTGTAGTACCTCAAAAGTGACAAGCTCGTAGAAACAGCAGGTCACCTCATCGATTGTTGTACCCCACTACGGTGCTGTAACATGCGGCTTGCCACAGAAGTTAAACCCGATGCCGCTTTTGACAAGGTGATTTTTTCCACACATGGAAGTGGTGACCATTCGCCAGCAGTCGACCGGAGCTACTGCAACTGCTTCTTGGTAAGTTTGATGGTCGTCAAGAGGAAGAAGATATCGTGTCACGCTGGCGCCAACAATCCATTGTTTGCAAGCGTATCCTTCAAATTTGTGAACCGGCAGACGGTGTTGTAGGACGGAATACGCGACGAGAGAAACTTGATCAACACGACGGGCAGGTATGGAGCACTTAGAAAAGCGGGTCAGGTTAATAGTGCCGACGACAGTTGGACGAGAGCAGTCACAGGCCGTCATAGAGAACGCAGATGACTTCGGTAGGATGACCGACATTGTTAACAGCGTGATAGCAGACAGAATAGCCAGAAGTGGAGTAATTGATTGCATTCTGCTGGGTGACTTACAGCGGCTTTGGGTCTGCAGAAAAAGACAAGGCGCCACGTAATTAGACGGGACTTGAAATCCGTATCTTTCCGGTTGCGATCGGTCACGGCGCGGTCGATTAGCAATTTCGGTAGTCAAATCACTATGTTGCCAAAAGGTCATTGGAATAGAGTCCTCGCCACCAGAGACGTAGGGAGAGACAGATGGCGATATGGCCATAGGTTGAGAGCCAACAGAACCAAAAACAAGAGAAGAACCAGAACCGGAAGTGCCAATAGCCTCAGAGTTTACAACATCGGTAGGTGAGATATCATCTGTAAATAGATCACTCACGCCCTCTTCGGCGTCGTTAACTCCCATCTCGGCAGCTTGCTGCCAAAATTGGTCATCATCTTCGTCTGTTTCGCGAACGTTATATAATTTCAAACGTTCAACATGAACAATTCGCAATTTTTTTCGGCCTTTTAATGAACAAATTTTCACATTGACGGGACTGGTTTGTTCAACCACAAGAAATGGGCCCTTCCAACGACGGAGAAATTTTGTCGCTAAACCGGCCGCCCCAACTGGTTTCCATTCTAGTACCAACTGACCGGGTTCGTATGCGACCTGTCGGCGATTTTGGTTGAACCTAGGTGCTTCCTTATCATGCGTTTTATTCACCTTAGAGAGCGCCACCTGTCGGGCCATTCCCAACCAATCGTTTATAAGAGAAGCGTATTCGGTAGGGTTGGTTATTTCGGTCCACCCATCAAAATCAAGAGCCAGGTCAAGGGGAGTTACTGCTCGACGACCATGTACCAGTTCAAACGGTGTATACCCAGTTGTTTCTTGAATCATAGTATTAATGGCAAATTCGGCAAATGGTATAACCGAATCCCAATTTTTTTGATTTTCAGTCACAAAATGCGACAAAATAATACCTACTGTTTTGTTCAATCTCTCACAGACACCATCAGTTTGCGGGTGATATGCGGTCGTTAAAAGGTGTTTGATATTCATCAATTTCAGAATTTGTTGCATGGCTGAACCCCGAAAATGTAGGCCACGGTCAGACAGAACTTCACGCACCATGCCGCGTTTAAGAATAATGTTTTCGACCAGAAATTTTGCAGCGTTATTGGCTGTTGCTGCCGGGGAAGCACGTAAAAACACGTACTTCGTGAATGGGCAAATTGCTGCTAAAACTAAGGTATTTCGGCGACAGGTGACTGGATATGGACCGGAGTAATCCATATGTACCCGAACAAAAGGACCAACCACGGGCAAAGGTTGAAGATAACCGGGTTTCTTTTGTGGGGGGTTGTTCTTATGTTGACAAGACTCGCAAGACGCAACAAAACGGGTCACGTGTTCCACAACACCAGGAAACCAATACCGATCCCGGATACGCTCGTACGTGCGGGCAACGCCTAAATGGCCAGAGGTTAAAGCATCGTGTGCTTCACGCAAAACAGACGCCCGAAGAGACTTCGGTATGACAAGCAAAAGAAACGGACAGTTATCACGGAAGACTTTGCGGTATAAAATATCCTTTTTCAACACATAGAAGACTGCCTTTTCATGACGTTTCTGGCCACCATCTTCTTTCTCTAATAGAGAAATAATAAGGCCACAAAACGGATCGGAACGTTTTAATTGTCGAATGTCAATTAAAGGCATAAAAAGCAAGGGAACCGTAAACAGCGCGGGAGACGGTTCTCTGTCTGTCTGTCTGTCTGTCTCTCTGTCTGTCTCTCTGTCTCTCTGTCTCTCTGTCTCTCTGTCTGTCGGTCGGTCGGTCTCTCTGTCTGTCTGTCTTTAACCGAATTAATGTTAAGGTTCGGGGGAGGCCTTCAAGATTGTCGGCAAAGCCTACGCGATCCTTTCGAATCCCCAAAAGAAGTTCGACTACAACGCCGGCGGTGAGAACTACCAGACAGTCCAACACAACCCCCATTTCGCCCGCCAAGAAGGCAGGAGAAAATACTACCGCAGCGGAAACTTCTTGTTCTTCGAAGACGACGCCTCGGCCGACGACATTTTTAACATGTTCTTTGGGCAGGGATTTAATCGATTCGCCGAACATGACGAGGACGATGACCACCGACATGGCGTCCACGCACGTCGTGATGATCCTAATGCAGGTTTGTCGACTCGACTGTATGAGTTTGTCTGCCTGTTTGTTTGTCTCTCCTTCCGTCTGTCTGTTCGTTTATCTGTATATCTGTCTGTCTGTCTGTCTGTCTGTCTGTCTGTTTATCACCCTGATGCTTCATGTATCTAAGCTCGTCTCCCTTCTCTTCTCAGCTCGACATTCCAGTGGTTTCACCCTCTTTCTCCAGCTCTCACCTCTGCTTCTCTTTCTCGGCCTGAGCCTTCTCTTATCCCTCTCATACACCGAACCGGTCTACAACCTCCAGCAGTCCCTCAAGTATCCCCACCAGTACCTGACCCGTAATATGGACGTACGCTTCTACCTGAAAGACGACATCCACACCAAACACACCAAGAAAGAGATGTTGACCATCGAGACCAGCGTGGAGGAGCTTTATCTCAACAACCTCAAGGAATCGTGCGTGCGCAAACGCGCTTAAAAGGAGAACGTCATGTGGCGTGGCGGGCTTTAGGGGGATCATAAACTCGTCTAAAAAGGCCGGGAACTGGGGACACTGATGTGTGATACGCTCTCGCGGGATTATAACAAATTAGCTTCAATGTGATTCATCCATGGGAATTCCGATATTTTGTTCAAAGACAGCTATGGTTTTGACAATATTTGTCATCCTACTGGTCCCAATTATTCTTCAAGTCATTTTGATTCGCACATTATTGAAGTGAACGCGTTTTACTTGGATCCTGATCCCGTTCCCCGTGAAAACCATGCTGAAACATATGCGTTAAAAATTCGGAGCCGCCAACTAAGCGAAACCACAATTGAAAAATTAGGAACCCTCTTACAACTCCAACATGACTACGTCATTCGGTACATTGCTGTTGGTACCAAGATTGCAAGACCCAGCGAGTATTGCATACTTATGGAATTCTGCAGCGGGGGGACGCTTACCAATTTCATCAAGAGTAATACCGAGTATTGCTCAACTAATGTCCTTGTCAACTACACGTTTCAGCTGGCTTCTGGTCTTCGTTACCTTCATGAAAAGACACCAACAAAGCTTATTCACGGAGACCTAAAATCAGAAAACATACTGATGAAAAATTTGACGGGAAAAATGCTAAAAATTGCTGATCTCGATGACTCATTCCAGCGCAAGCCTGCTCCGAGATCGTCAGAGAAGCAAATGGAAGCGATGGGAACATTTTTCTTCATGTCACCAGAAATGATTGCTTGGATGCATGACAATGAAAGGGGAAATCGGCGACCTCCAGACTTTTCAACTGACATATGGAGCCTGGGGTGTGTGGTTTTGGACATGTATCTAGCGCGAGATGGACAGCAGGAACTGAAGTTCAACGAAGGGCTATGCCAAACCGACTACAAAGCTATTATGGGGCACGTAATGAAAGGACTTCCTCTAATACCTCACATACCAGAAGATATACCAGATGAGCTGAAAGTTCTGGCCTGTCATTGTCTAAAAGTCAATCCAGACGACCGTCCAACCGCGGCGAAATTGCTGGAATATGCTGACCGCGAGTACTTTAAATGTGCAGACGGGGGAATTCAGTATTACCTCCGGACTTCAAAGGGAAAACCTGCCGATTCGGGTGGATTTGGGGTTGTGCATCGAGTGAATGCCTATTGGGTTGGCGCAGACTTCATTGAGCAGGGTCCTCGACACCTGGCGTTGAAGACTTTCTTCAAACCACTAGCTCAAGATGAAATCGATAGAATAACAAGGACTCTCCCCAAACTAAACCATCGGAATATTGTGAAATACCTCGCAGTCGGATGTTTCGAGCCTGATCTGCAGTTCACGCTCATCATGGAATTCTGCAGCGGTGGCACGCTCACAGAAGTAGCTGTATTGGGATTGACGGTTTCACAGCAGAAAAAGTACGCGAACCAGCTGATCTGCGGCATACATTACCTTCACATGGAACTTGACCCGCCTATCGTGCACAAAGATTTGAAAGGCATTAATGTCGTCTTCTCAGACGAGAGTAAAACTACGCTGAAAATATGTGGAGTAGACAGCTGCAGCACGAGGCTAAGGGAAGCATCACAGACTTTCATTTCTCGGCCAGTAGGCACCCGGGGATTCATGTCACCAGAAATGCAAAAGTATTGTATGAATCCCGATTTTGACAGGGGTAAATATCGCGTCGGCCGAGGAACGGATATCTGGAGCCTGGGAGCTGTAGTCCTGGAAATGTCCTGCGCAGGGGTGATGCCACCTAACAACAAAGCATTTGAAATGGCAGTGCCAGTTATTCCGGAGGATATTCCAGCAGAATTGAGGGACTTCGTCATTAAATGTATGGTGATGAAACCGGAGGAACGGCCACAAATCACAACATTGCTTAACTACTTTGCCGAACAGTAATGCAGGCACCTTATTACTGTTATTATTAATATTACCTTATTATTTTTATCAAGGGATCGCTCAACTTACAGGGAGCTTACCACGTGATCAATTTTTTACACGTGATCAATTTAGTGGACGGGCTTTCTAGCCGATTTGACATGTGGTTCTACGATGCATATTAATGGAGTTGTGAGATGAATTCGTTTTCTTACGTAAAGGGTGCTCTGAGTGCTTTATCCAATTGACAAAATATGAAGAGGAAAATTTGAGTTATTTTTAGAGCCTACGTAGGCGTGACTAGACAAAGTAATGCGCGAGTTTTTAAAATTATAAAACGGCTACTTTTTGAGATGGAAACAGCTGTCTTGTTGGCGTTGGAACACACAGCCACGAATCCAATTGGAGCCACGCCGCTTCCAATTGGAAGCAATCAGTCCCAGTTCCACTTTTCTGTCTATTTCCAGTGGCGTCTAGTCAGTGTACTCGTACTGCTGAAAACAGAATTCTGAATGTTTGTTTGCGTAAAAATTCTCTGCAGTTTATGTCGCCATTTTTTGCCTACGATCTACTCGCGAATTCATCTCAATTCCCGGCGTCGAATCTCTTAAAACGAAGGATGAACTTTTTCTACAATTTTTCGTTCATTTCATTTCATTTCTGCCGCCGATCCTGCAATACGTAGTCTCATGAACTCCCGAAGTACGCTACATTTATGAACGGTGTTTATATTCACATTTGTCGCGATGGAAGACAGTATTATCACAAAAGGGAAAAAAGGTCCAGCTTGTATTGTTGCTGGCTTAGGGTATTTAGGGGAATCTGCGCAGTAATTGTCCAGAATGGAGCTCTTGGGATATTTACTACTTTCCTTGAACAGAGCTGGAGAGTTTACCGTTCCACACAAATATTTTCAGAATGTAACTTTTTTTATTACGGTCTAGATCAAGGTCTAGGTCTAGACCTTGATCTATATAGAAAGCAAGAATTTACTATTTCTAGCGAACGATTGTTAAAAAATTCATTCACAAATATTTTATCCAACTTCCGTACGGGGTAGCGCAATACCCTAAAAACGGGTCTGTTTTTATTGCCAAACTTTGGCGACTTTATTCCACGGTTCAAAATTCTGTAATCGCGCAACCTTCATGGATGGACTCAGGCTGCCGCTCTCATTCTTGAAAACAGACATTTGCCAAGTTCCTTCCTAATTCGACTTAGGGCCAGAGCAAATAAAATCGGATCGAGCATGGTCTGACAGGAGAACAAAACGGTTCCCGCCTGGAAAAAGGCAGCGCCTCCAAAGCGCTTGCCAAACAAACTAAGTGTAAAGTAAACGTTCAGCGGAGTCCAACACCCATTAACGCTGATCGTCAACAAAATCAGCACCAGCAAATGATTATTGTTTGACTTTTTCCGCCGGATCGGTGCGGATGACGGTTGATGGTGACTTCCTGTTGCCACGCTCATCGCCGTCGGGTGCAGCGTACTCTGTTTGCGTCGACGCTTGCAGAATGACGCACAGGTCACGATCAAGGCAATAATCATCAGCAGCGGCGGAGTGTCGAAGATGAAGAGGGTGATGATTGCCATATAGATTTGTTGACTTTTGCCGTTCATTTGGCAACTAAAAGTAATAACAGAATCGAATAAGTCATATAATATATCTCAATATATGACGTTGATTCCAGATGTGACTGTACACTTCTGTTTGAGTTGGAGACAATGTGACGCTGGGGTTATACAGACCGCTGGTGTTGGTGCTGGTGTCTCTGTATGTGGGAAAGGTGTGGCATAACTATGGCCGAAGTTATTTGATTGCAGGTTTTATTACGACTCCAGAATAAAATTTAGCAAGAAACGATTTGAAAGTTTTTCTTCGTCCTGCGACAAAATCAACTGAACATCAGAAATTGCTTATATGCAAACCGTAAGCCTTAACCCATTAGCGCATTGTAGTACAGCGTTTTTTTAGCTGATCATCGTCCAGCGAAGGGGTTTGGAAAAAAAATCGGTCGAAAAACGTGTCTGGTGGTAATTTGCACAATGTACAATTATCAAATCGATGAATGAATCCATAGACGCGCATTAAAACTCGTTTTTACGCGAAACTTTAGTCGTCAAATTTGACAACTTGTCAGGCACTGATCCTCATTTCCTATCGAAAATATCTTCTGAAAGTTCCAAAACAATTCATTTTTTTATCATTTTTTTAAATTTGACGGCGTCCGGCGACCTTGGCGACCCAAAAAATGCCTAAAACGGCTGATTTTGACATTTTTTACCGGACAGTGGTCAACCAGCCAATCAATGCCTAATATTGAGATAACATCCCGAGTATCTATATCACTTTAGTTTAGGGAAATCGATCTATCTGTTTGAGAATGAGATTTAAAATTTCGCTCTGTCGACATTTGTATGGCAATGGTCGTTAACGGGTAAATGAAAAACATTTCTGCTACGTCCGGCCTAACCTATGTGTAGTATCCACGGGCTGTCTGTAGTAAAGACTGTCCATGATCCAAGCGGGAGCAGTCGTCAAGTGCGTGTAGACCCAACCACCCAGACAAACGAAAAAGGCCGTTCGATGGGTGTGAATGGAGCGGTAAGAAATCGGCGCTACCGCAGCCCAAACGCGGTTAATGGCAATCAGTTGATGGGCGTTCAGAACAGCAGCCTGGAGAATCCCTGTTCCGTATAGGTAGAGGGTACAGGCACTTTCCCCGAGATACCATTCGGAGTAGAGGTTTGACACCAGGTCCAAGGGATACTGAATCAGAGTCCAGGCACAGTTAGAAAAAAGTAGATTTATAAGGTAAATATTAAAGGGTGTGCGAAGGGGTCGTTTCATGAAGAAAAGGAAGAGAAGGCTGCCGTTACCAAAAAGTCCGAGGATAAAGGTCACCAGGGTGAAGACGGGAACGATTGTCCAATTGGCTACGGGAGCAACTGTCTCATTGCTGGAATGAGTAGAGTTTGGAGTTGTACTGAGATTCATTGTGCGACTGCAATTTTGCTGGGAACAGATCGGAAAAACAGTCCGCAACTTAAAGAAAAATGTTGTTTTAACTGGAGGTTTATGCGAACAGTAAAGAAGCGCTCACAAACTGGGGTGCTAAACAGAGACCGACCGACCGAAGTATGGAGCCCCGACAGAGGCAAATGTTTTCCACTGTGTCTGTAAGACACTTTAAGTGCGTTGAGTTGATTCCACCGGGTGGCGGTCAATGTCAGTGACAAACAACAAGTCACGACATTTACATAAGTAGAACTAATTCGGCAAATCTACATATCGATTGCCTGGTCGCAAACACCCTTCGTAATTCAAAGAATCAACGCTAGCATTCAATAACGTTTGTGCTATTTATTGTAGGTAAGCTGACGACCTTCTTGTATGTTACTAAGGTACTCTCTCTCTCCTTCTCTTTGTCAGAAAGCAAACTAGCCCGAATCTGACACGTCTCACCCCAGTGGCGAGCGATCGGGTGCAATGTATTGTTACGTTGACGCTTAAAGAACGACGAAAAGGTCTCCGTCAGAGCTAAAATTATCACTAGTGGTGGCGTGTCAAAAATGAGCTCGGTGATCACTGCCAGGTAGACGGGGTTATCTTAACCATTTATCAGGCAAGTGAAAGACACAGGAAAATTACGGCATGCTCGCTTGAGGTTGCAGTGGAAATAAATTTAATTACCTCAATGATTAACTGTTGTCTGAAAATACACGATACCTCATAATAATGCTTGGAAAGCTATCGTTGAACCGTCAAACTGTTTGTTTACCCTTCATACAACAATTTCCACTTCAGAACGTTTTCTCGTCGAGAGCAGTATCGAAACGAAAAACTGGATATTAATTCGGCGAATCTGCGTGATAGTTTACCGGTCAAATGAAACCTCCCTATTTTCTGAATCAACTCGCCGGGGCAATTGATGACCTTTCTATAACGCATTCTTACCCACCGATAGCCAGAGAGCCAGTGTGAGAGTCATTTCCAGCCACCATAGCTGGAGGCCGCACATTAGAACACTGTAGAACCATAGCGAATAGAACAATGATCTCGAACAATGGCCAGAGGGCCGATGTGACAGTACGAAACGCCCAGAAACGTAACCAACGCCGAGAGTACTTTATCCTTCTAAATGAACAAACGAACAGAAGCTTTATATCCTGAGAATTATGCCAGAGCAAAGTGTTTTACTCTCTGGGAACCAGGTGTTTTGGGTATACGGTGTTGACAACGTTGATCCTGTTTGGGGATTTAGTATAAAGTGTTTAAGGGGGCCGTGACGTATTGCACGAGTAGCGGCTCGCACACTCTAATATGCCTATAACACTTTCCCTAAACATGTGCAGTTGTCTTTGTTCACGCAGAGTTTCATACCCCCCAGCAAGAAAAGCACAACAAAGCGATGGGCAATGGGAAAGCGCGTTTTTAAAGCGTGGCAGCCCAAATAAATTTTGAAAATCATCATTATGTAGGACTATCTGAGAAAAAATGTGGGGCCATTCTGCAATCCAGCTCTGGAAATCACCCCAGGTAAGAGCACAGTGTTTGTGATAAAATATCCCACCGTCAGGAGTGGAAGCGGCACGCATCATTCATTTTGGAAAACAACATAAATGGCGAATTGCCGTCCGTACTCTACTCAAAGCTAGTGCAAAGAGAATCGGATCGAGCACGGTCTGACAGGAAAAGAGAACGGTTCCCGCCTGGAAAAACGCCTCCCCTGCAAAGTGTTCGCCAAACAGACTATTAACAGTAAAGTAAACGTTCAGCGGAGTCCAACACACATTAACGCTAATCGTCAACAAAATCAGCACCCCCAGATGATTATTATGTGACCTTCTCCGCCGGACCTGTGCCGATGACGGTTGATGATGACTTCCTGTTGCTTGAACACTCATCGTCGTTGGATGTAATGCAGTTTCCTTG
Source organism: Hypsibius dujardini (assembly GCA_001579985.1). Lineage (NCBI taxonomy): Eukaryota > Metazoa > Tardigrada > Eutardigrada > Parachela > Hypsibiidae > Hypsibius > Hypsibius dujardini. Next base: position 15,468 of record LRSR01002001.1, on the reverse strand, counting down.
CGTCGACGCGTGTATAACGATACACCGATCACGATCAAAACGAGAATCATAAACGGAGGAGAAGTGTCGAAGATGAGCAGGTTGATCACCGTCACGTAAACTCGTTGAGCTTTGCTGTTCATTTCGCAACTGAAAGACAGATATTTGTGATTCTCATTTTTAATATATTGGGGCACGGAAAATATTTTTTCGTTTGATTTAGAAAAGAATCTATTGAATGGTTTAGTATAGAGAGCAATATAATTTGCTATATTTATAGTGGCACCTCAGGCAAAATTATGATTCAGTTTTGATTGAGCATTGTAATACTGAACCTTATGTAAAATGGGTGTGTTCCCATTTTTTGTGATAGCAATATAGTACAAGCTATACATAAGATGGACAATTTTACTATCTAAGTTGATGTAAGGTAATCTAAATTCTTTTTGAGTGGAATTAAAGTGATATAATTGGAGTCAATAGTATTAGTTTGGTTTTACAACGAGTAACCCTTGAAATAAAACAGTATTATGGTTCGGCTGCATAATTTTAAAGTTTGCGCTGAATAATAGGAATAACTTGCGCTTGATTTTATAGCACCGTAATTTTTCGTTTTTTTTGTAGTGTTATGATATGCGGTGAAAGTGAGGTAGGTAACGCGTCGAGATTTGGACAAATTTGTATAGCAATGCGCCCTGTGTAGAAAAGTTGACAAAATGAAGTATTCCGCGATACGGATTATTGTTTAAATGGTTTGGTTTCTCTGACTTCGATAATACGGACTTGCGCATTAGTAAAAATTTAAAGTTATATGTCTACGCAAAAAGAAACGTCGTTAAAATCGACGTAATTTTTGGCAGCTGTCTGGACAATGAGCAGAGAAACGTGAACGCAATCGAAAAAAGTAACATAAACAAAACAAGTTACACAACAACCGCTGATCGGTACAGCAAAAACAAGGTGCTTAAATCTAATTCAATCCAGAAAGTGCACCAGAGCCATATTTTTGGCCATAGATTTGTTTCATGGGGGAAAATTTAAGTGACTGCCGTCATAATGACGGTAAACGCCCTTCCTCACAAAACAAAAGGCTTCGTTTCGTATTTAATGTCGTAGTTACGAACAGTTTTTGCGTTTCTACTTTTCTTTCTTTTTTCGTTTTGTCTAAGTTTCTATTTTGACGACGTGCGCAACGTCCGTAATCAATTTAGAGTCGCTCTTTTAACTGCACGAAAGCCTTTTGCCATAATTCAGAAATGAAACTTGCAATAAATGTATAAAAACCTTCAAGACGGTTTAAGTTCAAAACGCAGTCGTCATTATTCGATTCATATTTTTATCGTGCATAAAGAAGCCACAATTCACCAGACAAAGATCATAAAAATTCCTTCATTTGTTGCGATAAGCCGATAAGAATAAATGGAAAGCACAACATTTTACCACCTTGTTTCCTTATTTCGTGTTTTCTCACTGTAAATCCTCACCTAAAGGTGGTCTCAACGGGCTGTCTGTAGTAAAGACTGTCCATGATCCAGGGCGGAGCAGTCGTCAAATGTGTGTAAACCCAACAACTAAGACAAACGACCAAAGCCGTTCGGTGCGTATGAATTGAGCGGTAAGAAATCGGCGCGACAACAGCCCAAACGCGGTTGATAGCGATCAATTGATGGGCGTTGAAAACGGCGGCCTGGAGAACGTTTGATCCGTAGAGGTAAAAGGTGCACGCACTTTCACCGAGGTACCATTCAGAATAGAGGCTTGACACCAGATCAAAGGGATACTGAACAAGGGTCCATGCGAAATTTGAGAAGAGAAGGTTAATGAGGTAGATATTAAACGGTGTGCGAAGAGATCGTGTTACTAGGAAAAGAAAGAGCAGGCTGCCGTTCCCGACGAGGCCAAGGATAAAGGTCATCAAGGTGAAAACAGAAACGACAGTCCAGTTGATTGTGGAAACTGCAGTCTGATTGCTAAAATGGGTAAAGTTCTGAGTTGAATTGAAGTTCATTTTGCTGTTCCAGAGTTTTGCTTGGGAAGGAAGGAACAACAGTCAGAGATTTGAGCAAAGGTCTTTTTATCATAAGTACGACGACCCCAAGAAAGCTCAGAAACTGAAGTGATCCATCAACGATCGAGCAGAACACTGAGCTTCGACCCAAATATTTATTTTTCTCATCGACAGAAGGTGAGCATTTGTCGGCAGAGTTCTTTTAAGCCCACTGAGATGATTGAGCCGGATGACGATCAATGTAGGGATAAAGCAACAAATCACAACGTGCATTTGCACTTATGTAAAATTAAATTAAACTACTTAGGCTAATCAACATGTAAATTTATCGGCCAAACAAAATCTCCACAATTCTTGAATCCGCTCCATGTTCAAACGTTTGTGTTAGCTAACGTTATCAAACTGCCTAACTTTTTCTAGCTATCTTAGTTAGTTAGCCAGTTATTTAGTTAGTTCGGCGAATCTGCGTGATCGTTTACCGGTCAAACGAAACCTTCCTTATTCTTGAGTCAACTCGCCGGGGTATCCAAAGTTTGTGCTCTCAATGACAAGGAAATTGGTGACCTTTCTATAACGCACTCTTACCCACCGATACCCAGAGAGCCAGGGTGAGAGTTATTTTCAACTATATGTACCCGTGACTTGAACCAGACGCTGTGAACCAGATCAGAGACACGACACACACACACACACGCAGACGCAGCCACAGACACTACCAAAAAATGCACAACATCAGGGACAGATGAAGATGCAGATTCATTTCGGACACAGGCATTGTTTTGACCAAAGAAGTAAGAATGAATGAGTTTTCACTCCTCACAACATACTTTTATAACAAAAACAGCGGACATGTGATGCTTCAGTCAGTCGCGCAAAATGCAATATAGGTGAAGCTCTAATCGAACGTCTTACATATTTAAATTACTTTAGTAATCGTGCAAAAGAATGTATTCGAGCCTGGAGACGAAAATATGCGATAATAGGTTTGCTGACACTTTCGATTCGCTACCTCACGTTATCACAGATTTTTGCCGAAGTCTGCTGGGCTGTGTGGAAGCTATACGACTGTTCTCGTCCGCATTATCAGACACCAAGCTGAGTAGAAATGAGTATAGAAAATGAAACAAGGCGTCTCAGGTAAGCAAAGTTCCACATAAGACCAAGTCTCCCAGTGTACTTCTCCTACAACAAATTGTATTTTTATAATACTGAAAATGTTAAATGCTGTTTTGAATACTTTTGTTAAGTTCAGTTAAAACCCAGTTCAGTTCAGTTAAAACCCACAAGGCGACCGTAAAAAGATGGACATTTTCGTGAGCGGAGTTACTAGCATTATCGCATCCATTCTGAAGGCCATCGCCGCTGCGGGAGCGAAAGCCGTAGCCAAGCCCATTCGTGACAACGTTGAAGCTCTCATGGCGGATGCAGAATTGGACGCGAAAATTGACACAATCCTCGGAAACGAATTCACGCAACAATTACTTGACATTGAAGCAGCCGTTCAAGGAGCGCTGGACGCCGTTCACAAAGACATCAAACACGACCATCTGAAGCGAGCAGTTCACGCTGAAATGCGAATGTTTCAGCAACGACTTCTGGACACCGATCACCGATTTGGATTGTGGTCAAACGATCCCAGCAGTCCCTTTAAACAGAAGGACTTTACTGGCACATACGGAAGAAATGATCACCGTGAAGCAATTTATTCCTTTGCGGTACGTCTGACAACAACCACAGCAGTCGGCCCGAGTTTGACGGACGATATTTTGACTCTCTGTGGGGATGACTGAAAGGAATTTTTATTGTGGGAACAGAGCGTCTGCCTCTTGTTGTGCCAGGCTTGCAGAATAGAACTGGCTTATTTGTGGCTCACACTCGATCCGAAGGGTTCCGAAGAAATGACCGCCAATTGCACGGAAAGTTGTTCTGACGCGTTGTCGTTGGTGCAACTGGAACACACGCATTTACCTAAAGTAAGAGAACGAATACGGGAGCTAAATGCGTCCGTCACGGACGTGCTGAATACTGTGGAAACGGCGAGGCTACGTGCCAAGTCTTCGTTTCTCCTCAGAACGTGTGGCGATAAACGGCATGCAAAATGTGGCGCCACTGGAGACGACTGCTGCAATAAGTTGTCTGCAAAAGTTTATCAGTGGTTGAAACGCGAAAAGTTTGCGGGAGAGATTCAGAGGCGATTACAGGGGAACTATCCGCAGTTTGAATGGTCTGTCGTGACTGATATGGGAGACTGCCATGATCGGTATTTTAGTGCGAAGGCTTTCGACTCTGTTTGGATCCAGAAGATGACTTGTTTTAAGAAAAAAAAATTCAAAAGGGGGGAAATCGAGTCCAGAGCGCTGAGGTACGGAGAAATCCTCTGCCAAGCTGACTGGCGCAGGGGAATGGTGTTCTGGACGGAGGCTAAAAACTTTGTGGAAAGCAGCACGCTTGCACCGAGCGAGTGTCAGAAACGCGTTGATGTACTGTTGAAGAACGTAACTAGGAGAACCTTGATTGAAGGTGAAATTGACAAATGGAATCCGCTGTATCGCGGGGCATGGAGTGGGTTGCTCTCCAATATGCAGTTTTCTTTGGCGAATGTGAATGGGCAGACGTATCCATCCTTGGTATCCGTGGACTTGTATTTTCACTACTACTACTGGCCCATGGTGTCTGATTCTGTGATGTCTATCGATTGTTGATTGCCGAACCAAATCGAAAGTCAACCATTAAAACATCGGAAAAGTCCTGCTGCAGACACCAGGCCCTGCGTTGCGCAACCGGGAAATACCCCCCCCCCTGCAGGAAATACCGGCCACATGGAGGACAAATCAAGGCTGCCCCGAATAACCGCGCTCGGTGAGGCTGCAAGTCATTTTTAATGAAGCTCCCTATAGCCGTTCGGAAAGCCGTGCCTGTAAATTATGTTTGCGTTTACGTTGAGCCACTTCGATCTTATTACTTTTCCTTCCGTTACGTCCGCTACGCCGCTTCTAGAACGTGTGAGTTTGTGTTTGTGACCGCAGCTGGGGAAACAATCAGCCGTTCAGCCCTTTACGAGTTGGCTGCTCGATTAAAGATTAAAACTTCGGGAGCCGCTCCGGTTAGTGTCGGAAAATGTTTGCGATTTTCGACAGTAATCTGCACATCTCCAGCAAATGCAAACGAAACCGTCCAGTGCTGAATTATTTTGCCAGAAGTGTGAAATGGAGTGCTCCTTCCTTCCTCCCAACTCCCAATTCCCCAACCAAAGTTGTGGTTGGAGTTGGGAAAATACAGATTATAGAATAGTTGGAGCTGTTCACAGCGCACTGGGAATTTGGTCAGGAATTCTCACCAGACGCGGCGTGGGTGGTTCCTGCAAAATGTCCCCGTTGTTCTTGTTGTGAGTCAAAATGCTTGCTGGTTTTAGGGTATTCGCTAGCTCATCTTCATTCGCTAGCCCATCTTCATCGGCGCGCAGTAGACGCAGTCTGGATGCGGATCCGTCGTTGAGTTTTACTCCGTCGCGCTTACCCCTCTAAATTTGTCGGCCATTTCCCATAATATGATCATACCTCTATTTGGTGACCTACCAAATTTTGCTTTTTTTTCGTTTGTGATCTTCATTCCAACATTTTTTTGTATCGAGTCCTAAATAAACCTTGGCAGTATTGATGTTTCAATTTCAGCGACTCTTAGATATCAATCATTTCATGAGTAGTTTTAAACTACTCGGCGGTCTAAACAACCGTGCTGTGTCGCAATAATTAAATTAAGTCGACTCAATCCAGTTTACTTTATAAATTTATAGTTCCTTATTATAGTTATTGTTAATATGAAATATTATATTTATAATATTATGTTATATATTCAATATTATATTATTATTATGTGTTATATATTATTATTATAATTAAAATTATTATATTATATTACCATTAATATACTATTATATAACTATTATATGATAAATGTTTTTTTTATCCGCAGCTTCTTACATCATCACAGTACTATTTGAGAGTGTCCAGTTCCATATTGTCTGTGGTAAGATCTTAGACAGATTTTCCAATGGAATTGGGAATTTTCCAGACTGCTTGAATCAGTGACGAGCTCATTGCTGGAGTCATCCTCGAAAGTCGAACCGGTGAATCTGCCTGAAGAGCTTTGCAGGTTCCCGGTTGGATGGCTTCCGCCGTGATCACGTCCCGCCCCTTTCCGGTGATCTGGACGACCTTGATTATTGGCGAGATGAAATCAGCTGCGTCAATGGGAGCTTGCGGTTTTAGTTTAGCCGCGAGGTAGAGCTTATAGATGTTGACCCGGTCGCCCGTTTCGACGTGCGTTCGCGGCATTTATTGAGTTTCGATATCGTTTTCGACTGACTAGAACAGGACCGAACGAAAACAACTTGCGAGTTTATCAAAGTCATGCAAGTATCTTGTGCAGAGAGGCTATTCGCGTCACGTCCATCTGCCAGAAATCGAAAAGGGTCATCGGTGAACTCCACCTCGCATTGGTCCAACTCTTCTTCCAGTACGGTCAGGTTGGGAAACTTCGCATCGAGAAGAGTTGCCGCCGATGCCGAGGTCGATCCGCACAGTGCGGTGATCCAACGGCTCACGTCCGTCCAACCGATAATCATAATTCATTGATTAACGTGTCAGATGGAGACTAATTTATTTCACCCTAATAGCCGACACTGTATAACCACTCGTGCAATTTCTGTTTAGCCACAATTTTTTTGTTCCGATCCTAAAGCTCCTATTGTTTGTTGTGAACGTATATTGTGCATAAACTTAATAAATTTATTAACAATATAACTATATAATACAATTATTAACGGGTCAGATGGAGGCTAATTTATCTGACGCTGGACAAAAAGACTGACCCTGTGCCATGTACCCTGTGCACGATATTAATCAACCATTCAACCAATCGATGTAAATGAGAGGCTTGGAAACGGTTAGAACCGGCACGAGAACTGTTAAACATCTGGAACAAATCGATTAGTAGAACGAACAATTTCCCCGATCAAACAGGGCCCTTCCTTTTTCAATATTAAAGTACAGTGCAGTACTAGTAGTATTTACAATGCTGTAAATAATAAATGTGTCTTTCCAAACTCAACTTGGCAATTTTCCATAAATTGCATTTTTCCTCCCTAGGGAGTTGTATGGTTAAATTGCACATTTAAATGCTCTGTGAGGAGCTTGAATGTTGACACAAAACAGCGCACTTGAATTTCTCATTGTCGCCCGTGATTGATTGATTGATCAGCCAGAATCATGTCGGACGAAAACTTCCTCGACAATCCCTTCTACATCGCCTTCTCCAAGCAGTTTTCCGTTCTCTACGCCAAAGCCTGCGCGAGAAAATGCATCATATGCATCGCCATCAAGTCATCCTTTCACGTGCTGAGCCGTGGCAAGTATAGCGCGCTCATTTCCAAAGCGGAATCAGGGCTGGAATTAGCACTGGAATTGGGACTGGAATTAGGACTGGAATTAGGACTGCACATTTTTCAGCCGTCCCCGCTGCAGAACCTCGATGAAGGGCTCTTCGATTGTAAAACAGTAAATTTATTCGAATGCTCTAAAATTCAGCCGGTTATTGTGGGCAATACTATTTACAGTGTAATACTTTGTCATGTGTGCAGCAGGAATATATTTTTAAACTAAATCATTTTGTTGATTGTTTAGGCCACCTGCGGCGCCGGAGAAGCGGCTGATGCGCGGCAAGCGCCAAATTTCCAGAACGATCCGCAAGCCTGGCAGTCACGCTAAACGGGAGCTGGCCGTGCTGAAGGCCGAAGAAGCCGAACTGGTGCAGTTGAAGAGAAGGGGGGAAAGGGCAAACTGGAACGCCTGATAGAGCAAGCCGGAGAGATGGTCGACAGCACCGGAAAGGTTGGTAACAATGCTGTCTGGTCGCCTTCGGTTCACCGGTCTCTGAACGTTGTTTGTCTGTTTATCTATCTGTTTGTCATTGTGTCTGTATGCCTATCTGTCTATATACTTGCCTGCTTGCTTGCCTGCCTGCCTCCCTCTATGTCTGTCTCAGTCTCTGTCTCTTTTGTGTCTTTATTCCTGCGTGTCTCTCTGCTTATCTGATTGCCTACCCATATATATATCTATCTGTCTGCCTGTCTGTCTCTCTGTCTCTCTGTCTGTCTGTCTGTTTGTATACTTGCTCGTCTATCGGTCTGTCCTTATGAATCGTATCTTAATTTCAGGCTGCTGCGATTTATAGTCCGGCTGGGTACCGCCCAACACCGGGCTAGAGTGAGATTGGCCTCCGTCCGAATGGGAGCGGCCTATGCGGTGAGCAGGTGGCCAAGTTTTAGCCTGGTCGTGGGTCTTGATCACGTCACTGTCGCGGGTGCTGCCGCCGGACAGGCACATCTGTGAGTCACTGAAGCTGTAAAATATGTATCACATTTTATAATGGAAGGGTTCCTTTACTAGTGTCTTAAAGGCATGATGCAACGTCTGATCGTTTCAGAGAAACTAAAAAATGTATTTTTTTACGAAAAATGTCATTGCAAAGCACTAACTTCAAGGTAAAAAAAACAACATCAAAGAAAAGCCGCGCGCACTTTTCAACAATCACACAAATACTATTTCATCCTATTTTTATCTTAATTTAACAGTGGGAAACAAAAATAAGTGTCGAACGTGCTTAGAACCGCACGTTAAGAAGACGTCTTCGGCTAGACAAACAAACAAAAAAGTTTTGTTTTTCTCAAACAAAAACCGGTCTTATGATGAAAAGCTGAAAGCTGTGCCTCTGAAAAACGATTCGACAAAGGGACATCTTGCAAACAATGTGGCGATTCAACCAACGACTATGTAAGTGAGAGTAACGTTCGTCTAGTTGTTGTTTGGACAGCTGGGTCTCCGTCTCCGCCTCCTAATGTGTCGGCGCGAAGTCGGGAGCTCATAAAAACGTAATTGATATTCTCTCGCTTTTCTATCATCCGGTTTTATTACTTACAGAATTAATTGCGGAAGGCGGACGCGGAACTCATCAACTTGTAAACGGCCTTGCGTAACATTCAGCTTCCGTGTTCTCGTACTCGATATTTTTTTGCTCCCCGCTGGGAACGTGAATTCTCAAATTCAGACTAGATGATGTATAAAATTCAGACCATTCCTAATGCCAAGCTGATCGTACAGTAAATCTGCGGCTCTCCCTTCGAAAAATAATCCATTTGGTCTGATCTTCTTTTTGGTGGGCAAAAGTGAAATGGAACGGCGCGGTTCTCGCTTTCTTCGGCTAGCCATTTGGGCAGCAATGTTGGCCGGTTTGCTGTTGATTCTCTCGGCTCCTCATCACACCGTGGACGGACAGTGTAAGTTCGCCGTCGGGTCGCTCGACTTTTATCTGGCCAAACTCAGTATCGGATTGTTCTACGATATCTGATGTAGTGTTGTTTAAATAACCGCTTGCAATCTAAATTAAAATTAAAATGAATGTTAATTAAAATTAAAATGAATGTAAATTCCCCGAACGCCCTATTTTAAATGGGAATAAAATCAGTTTAAAATAATCCGAGCCATAAAAATGGATTTAAACTAAATCGAATTCTATTGAATTTAAATAGACACGTTTTGCGGAATCCCAAAAAGCATTAAATCAAGCACTAAAGTTCCAAAAAATATTATAATTGAATTTATTCAAAATACACGGAGAGAAATTTCCTGAATTCGAACTGAAATTAAAATCACTGGCCTATTCGCAATTTTAAATAAAATTAAAAATTGCTCGAAACCATTCCTAGATTTTAAATTTTTCTTATGTAAAAGTGGGAATGGAACAGGGATTTTAATTTTAATTCAAATTCAAAAAATTTTCCTTCGTGGATTTTAAATAAATTGAATTATACAATTTGTAGGAATTTCATGATTTTATTTAAAATTAAAAGGCTGATTTTGGCTATTTTAAATATTGTTTTAAATAAATTTGAAAAACACTAATCTGATGCATCTAGGGTTAGAGAAAGAAACAGGAAGAATTGAAAATAAACCCGATTATTTAGCTGAAAGTTAACAAAAATTGTTATTTTAAAAATTTGCTCATATCTCTAGAAAGTAGAAACCTCAGAGGAAAATCGATTTTTGCGTTAAAATAACACTTATTTTTTTTGAAATTTCAAAAAGTTTGCGTTGATAGTAGCAAACAGCCTTAACTAAATTAGGAATCAAATTTTATCTGAACATCAAGAGATAATGTCGTGAGCCATTTCTGGAAAAAACGTGTCGTGTTCCGATGCCAAAATTCATCCTTAACTACTTCTTGTTCTATGATGTCGTGTTTCTCTTGCTAATAAAAAAAATTTTTAGTTGTTGCTGCCAATCAATTTGATATTGAATTTGTAACCGGCTGCAGTGAAATACTTATTGCCGGAAACAAACAATCTATATGTTTACCAACGAAATTATTATTAAGGCTGTAATTCATAATATTGTGGCACATTTGTTTGAGAAGTCATTTCAATACTCTGAAATTTTGCCACAAATGTGATTTTCCATTGTCCAACCGACGGCGTAAAAATTACAAAATTACGAAATTATTTTCACAGAACTAGTCTTTTTGAAATTTTTTTTGAAAGCAATGCCAAGCGAATTGATTCTGCCTTGCAGGTCTGCTGTTCGGATTTAAAATGCCTGAAAGTGGGATTTTTCTTTCAAGATAGTTTAACTTATATTGAAATCGAAATTAGGAACACTTGTACCAATGAATTTTTTATTCTAAATTCAGTTCAATTCTGCACAACAAATTTATCAATTTATCAAGTCACGATGTTGTTGCTTTTTTTCCAGCACGTGCCTGTGAGTTCTCGGGATCGATGTGTCCGACGGGGAACAACAGCGTCGCTCGATGCCAACGCCGTTGCCAAGTGGCTAAATCGCAGAACGATTCGCGATGCACCGGAAGCGGACGCTGTGTCTGCGGCTGGGATTGTTCGTGGGAGCCGTAGAACGGGACTTTGACAAAATGACATTTCTCCCACCCTCCGCCGTTCAAACAATCAGTGCCCCGATTCCAAGGAAATTATTTTAGTGTGTAACATTAACACAAAGTGTGTGACATTAAAAGGACTTGTGAAACATTAAATGGCCTTAATCTTAGACATTTCTTTGGATTCCCCAACCGTTTGTCTTGGAATATGAATTGAAATATCAGTGGTTCAGTTCTAACGTGTTCCTAATTTCTCGGTTCTAATATAATCGGTTTGTCCCTGTCAAGAACTTCCTTATTTCTTCCGGAATTATTAGTGTTTCTGTTCCTGCACATTGGATAGTAAAAAAATAATGATGTTACCTCAATTGTTTTACACTGAAAGATACATTGTACTGGTGTGCTTATTCTTGGTGTGCGGGCAAGCACGAGTTTAAAAAAATGAAAAATTGGATACTTGTGTAACTTTAAATTTAAAATTTGGCCTTAATTTAAGCACTGCCCCGATTCTGTAAAACGGAATTTTACGGATATGAAAGATAGCTTCTATTTTGCTTGGTATGTTGGAAAATTACCAGCTTTTAAAACACTTTATATACCGCTTACACAAATTTTTACTGGACCAAGAAAAGCGCTGTTCGATAAGAAATGTCCTCATCGACAACGTTGCGAGCAAACATTAAGCCGTAAAAAACAAGTACTCGAGTCCGGGCAGAGGCTTCCGCAGTCACGTAGCGTTTTCCAGAATATGGATCCCCTTAAATTTCGGGTCAAAGTCCACTCGACTGACCAAACTGACCACGCACGCTGCGCGATTCAAGAAGACCCAGCCCTGATTTGCTACACCCTCGAACTCACTAATGGGCTAACCTCCCGCAGGCGTTGTTTCAGGGCCAAGTCTCCTTGGAGTTCCTAGTACCGGTATTCTGTAGTATCTGCTTTGTTCTCAATTGAGGAAGTGACATATTCCTCGAATAATTTGTTAGGTCTACCAACCGAGAGTCGGGTAGCTAACAAGTTTATTAGACTGAAAGTAGTGATAGATAGAGAAGTAAACTGGAAGAAAGGAAAGAGGAAGTACAACTGCCTCTAACCCTAGTAAAGCACATGATTATATAGTTAAGTGTTAACTATAGAAATTATAGTAAGTAGCACACACATCAGAATTACATACAAGTAATTAGCAGTGGCAGCAGAATATGGTTAATAGGGTAGATAGAGTAGCTAAATACTGTACGCTCCCGATCTCAAGGGTCGATTATGCTCCACCTCCGCTGATTCACATCAAGCTTGAACGGATCGTTCAATTCCGTTCACTTGTTCGTGATTGGCCCGTTGGTTTTTATCTGACAGGCTATGCTACCTTGCTTGATTGAAATCTGAATGAACAACCAAGCGAGTGACGGATCGTTTTTTCGGACCGGACTTAAAATCGACCCTTGAGATCGGGAGCGTACAGTAAGTAAGGTAATAACGAGTCAAATAGCTGTGCTGATTGGGTATGAGGACTTGTTGGGCGTAGTCCAACAAATTCCTATGCTTCATCGCTCTGTGTGCTTGCCGGAGTCCTTTGTTAACGCAAGGATACTTTTACCGTGTGCAGTCGTGCGGCCACCCAACAATGCATAGTGAAGTCGTTGTATTTGCGAATGATCCGTAATTTGGTGTTATTGCCCTCGTTGCGAGACACCTTTTGGGGAACGAGACCGCGCGAGTTTGTTTCCCAAATGTGAAATTTTCAAGTTTCTCGCCCGAGTGACTCGGTTGCGCGTTTTGGCGAACATACGAACGTGCAATCAGTTTTTATTCCGTTTGCGCTTTTCCGCCAACGAAGGAGATGCTGCCACATTTCCGGCTACGTTACCTGCTACCGGTACCAGATACAGGGTCCCGTTACTCACTTGAGGCGGTTTTCAGAGATGGATTTCAAAACTCATCGGAATAATTTTTTTAATTTAAAACAATATTAATCATGATTTGTTAAAATTATTTCAGCGGCTCCACCTGAAGAACTTTTTTTTGGCGGAATTTCAAAGTTTAAAAAACACTGGAAGATTCCATTTTTCATTACTTTTACTGCAAAATCAGGCGCCAGACGGTTTGACCTTTGCCCAGCACGTTTTTCAAACGAAGCCTTGCTACAAATGAAGAAGCGGAAGCTTGATTTTCAGTTACAGTAATCAAAGTTTTCCAAACATTTCGAACATATCAGGGTAGGTTTATAAAAACGTTTGGTCTGCAACCAGTCTCAAAAAGATATTCGGGCAATGAAATTGGGTCAAGTAAACGAGCGAACGCTGCACCGCCCTCTTGTGCCATTGATAACCGAAGGGACTACATGTATACCGCTTCTAAACTGATCGCAATCATGGCCAATGCTAAGATCTAAATCAGCTTAATCGCTCGTACGGCACTGTTGCGCGCTTAAGGCGCACCGAAATGATAAAACTCGCAAAGACAAAACTTTTGCGTCGTTTTGCTGCTTCCGTCGCACGGCGATCTAAACAGTTTTATCGAAAGAGCTAATGTCCTCAACGTTGGGGCGGAGAAATGTCGTCTACACTGAAGTATTTTCTGGTGGCCGTCTGCGTCCTCTCATCGCGCACCGTGCTTCCAGGCAGCCATGCCATTTTACCCTTTAACTTCATGAACATGATTTATGAAGCGTGGGACACGTCCAATTTCATTATGGAAAGCACAGCGAGCGAAGCACCGTCACCCAGCGTTTCAGACATCATCACGCAGTTGTCTGTGGTTGGTGCGAAACTGACGGAGCTCTCCGGGACCATCCGTCATTTGGTCCTGCAAATTCGGACAGACGCAGCGATTCGGGACTATGAAATTTATACGGCCAAACTTTCGTTGTTGTTGCGAAAGGCTCAGGATTACGCACAGCATAACGAAACGTATGCGCTTCAAGTGTTACGCGGATACTGCGTCTCTCCTGACACCGATCCGGACGGCATTCTACAGGCTTTGTATAAGCAAATTGTTACCGACATTCCAAATATTCTGGTCACTTTGATTGAAAACGTCCAGGAAGCTGAAGTGGAGCAGTTAAAGGATACATTTCGGTATGAATATGTGGGGAGAGGCAGACATTGATGTTTCCACAAACAAACAGGCACAGACATAAAGATAGACCACAGACACAGACACAGACACAGCCACAGACACAGACACAGACACAGACACAGACACAGACACAGACACAGACACAGACATAGACATAGACATAGATACAGACACAGACAGTATTTAACGCAGGCAGGCATGCCTACTGAGCACTTGACTAATGAAGTTCATTTCATTCATAGTTCCCACTTGACTCAGGTGGCGCTGTTGAAATCGGTCTGTTTCACCGTGGCCGAGCACTCACCAAGCCGACGTTTCGTCACGGATGCTATTAACAGAACCCTCACCACCGTTCGGAAGATCGCAGATCAAATCAATATTTACGTTCCACTGGAGTTTTCCTGCACAGATCACTCCACCCCTTGGCAGACCGTCGGATACATCGACTATGTTGAATACCTTGCAGATCTCGATGATGTGGTTTGTCCATCTGGGTAAGTGTCGATCTACTATGAGACAATTCGTCCCGCCCCGCCCCCCCCCCCGGTTGTGTTAGGAGAAGTTGTTAGGAAATATCGACGAACTCAACCTCCCACAAAATACTTTTTTAACATAATTTTGTCATTTCTTGGCGGACTTTTTGGTAGCCGAAACTTCCAGAACAAATTGCTAGAAATCTCTGTTAATTTTTTGCTCAGGCTAGTTTTGCCATTAAAAAGCTGTTAATCTTTTGCAGGGTATTACTGAATTCGCTCCGGCTGGAGATTCTCGAAAAGAACCGTGACCTTTTGCGCTGGGTTCATCAGGCCGAAGCTCGCTACCTGTATCGCTGCTGCAGCTCTCTCAATCGGACGGGCCGGTCGTGCGTTGAAAAAGAAACCGGCTTGAGCGATGGCGGATGGATGCACAATCTGGCGCGCCATCAAGTATCCTGCCGCGATCAGGTCAACACAGCCATCGCTGAGGTCGCGCTTCATCGAAACCACAATGGCAAAATTCTGTACGCTTACAGCTGCTGTCCGGTTAAATCAACCAAAACCTGCGAGTCCAGAAGCACCGACTGGAAAACCATCGACAGCTGGGTGCTTTCGCTCAGGGAGCGCGACATCGCTTGTGGGGATAGCTTGCCTCACCTTACGTTTATGCAGTTGGAATTGAATGGCGGGCAAAGCGAAGCGAAGTATAATTTTGTCTGCTGTGGCGTTTAGAAAAACTTGAATCTTCGAATTGTCCCGTAGAACATTCAAAAACAGTTGGTACTACAGTTTTTGCTAAAATCCGTGTCCAAATTGGTATAGTTAGTAGTTCGTCTTCTGTTTCTAATCGTGTTGAATAGGGCGCAGCTGTACAGTCGCTGGAGCTTTGGCTACCTCTGTAGGATCGTTTTCTTGGGCGACAGACAGAGAGACAGAGAGACAGAAAGAGAGACAGACAGACAGACAGACAGACAGACAGACAGACAG
>LRSR01002000.1:0-16787 GCA_001579985.1 Hypsibius dujardini | reverse complement strand
TAAGGTGAAAGGTGCCCCACCGCACCGTTGAGTTCAGAAGAGGCAGTATCCTAGTGCCCCCCTACGCTTCTTCTCGTCGTTTGCAGTGGCTTCAATTTTTGGAAGATTTGGTCATTCGAAATATCGCAAGACTACAATTCTCGAAGTGTCTTCTGTTTCATTATTGCATTAAAGTCATCTAAATAGGACGTTGAAAAAGGGCTGACAATAGAGCCCTGCTTCAAGCTGCTTTAGGTTGAGTCTATCAGCACAGCTACTGGCCATGTTCATGCCCGAAAGACATCAGGGTCGTACTATGAGTACACACACTGAAAACGTCAGGCGGTGATATACCATCAGTTGTGAATACATTTTGAGATTCGGAACATGCAAAATTTGTCATTTTTTCTCTATTTAGAATCGCAAAAGTAGAACGCCGTTTTGTGGTTCAAAATGTATAAAATTGTGCTATAATATTCCCCATTTTATGCTGAGAGTTAGAGTTAGAACATCCTTGTACTTGGTATATACCTGGCATACTGTAAGACAACCGTACTCTTAATGCCACATGTTCATTTTGCAGAGCAAGAACTTTTGTCTGAGTTGACATGCGCCTTTGGTGCTGGCACGTTAGGCATTACGGGGACCATCAGATGGGCATTCTACCATATATTGGGTAATCCCGCCGTGCAAAAGAAAATTCACGCGGAAATGGACTCGAGTGACCTTGGAGGAGCTTGGATCGGTGTGGAACATAAGGGTACTAGATCATGCGCTTGTTAAACCGTTATTAGTTCCTAGCGGTATACTTGACCGATTTTTTCATTATATTCAGCGCAGCTGCCGTGCACGGAAGCGTTTTGTGAGGAGGTGCGACGCTTGGGGACGGTATTTCCCATGAGCGTGGTTCACGAAAGCACCGAGGATGTCTCGATACTCGGACAAACAGTGCCAGCTGGTACAATGGTCATTGCCAATCTCTTCAGCGTCAACCGCGACCCCGATCATTGGCCAAATTCAGACACATTTCGCCCCGAACGCTTCTTAACTACCGCTGGCGAATTCAGCGACGCCAAGCACTCGGTTGGATTTTCACTGGGTACATCCTTTATAGTTCGTTGCTTCAATTCAAAGGCAAAGTGGGCTTTTCGGGGGGAATGGTTGTTTGGTACCCCAATGAAAACAAAATCACGGGGGGGGGGAGGGATCGTAATTTTTGTTCATTTTGCTGGTGAACAAAGGTTCCACTTCCCCTCAGTCGCCCTATAATTGATAGAAAAAGTCCCTCTGCCGAGACCGATTCTGAAATGTTTTGTTGGAGTATTATATTTACAAATATTCTTTGCAGGTCCCCGCAAATGTCCGGCGCAAGTCTTCGTCCGACAGGAGCAGTTCATTTTTCTGGCCAATATCCTAAACCGCTACCGACTGGATAAACCTCCAGGTTGCACAACTGACTGGCACCACGCCGGATTAGGAGAGGTCCTTTTGGAACCGCCAACGTTTCGCGTGGTATTAACCCCTCGGCATACCCTAGCAGCTTGAGCCGGGTAGGCGAAGCACTAAATGCTACCCGCAAGTTTTAAGAGATGTCGCCAAAAAAACAATTTTTAGGGTCAAAATTTGGTGTAAAATGTCGGCCTAAAAACTTCTTACCATTGCTACTGTGTTTCTCGCGCTGTTGAGAGTGAAAAGGCCATGCCGCAAAATATAGTGGATCACAATTCTCTAGAACAGAGTTTTCTAGTTTTCTTAGATAATGGTGAAAATAGATCTGGAGAACCGTCATTTAAATAATAACCAAAGTGCCCTTAAACACGAGAAAGAAGGCATTATAAAGAATAATTGCGACAGCTTTACCGAACATGCGGGAGTTCTTACTTTGCAGGAGGGCTACACTTTCAAATTCATCAGTCTGCACAAAACCAACCAACCAACTTCTTTCTCTGAGTGCTCAAAAGTACTTGGCTGCTGATAGAGGCGTATATTGCTTTTCCGGGGGGGGGGGGGGCGGGTCTTTCTGTCATTCTGTCTGTGTGTCTGTATATCAATCTGTCTGCCTGTATCTATCTGTTTTTTCTCACTGCCTCTCTGTCTCTTTGTCTCCCAGATTCCCTATCAATGGACATCTCGTGTCTTGTTGCAACGTGATTGGATGCCGACGCTTAGGTCCCGAAAAATATTTTTGCGCGCTTCCTAGCACTACCTTTTCCTACCAATAAATCTAAGTTCACGGTTAAAATGATCAAAATTGCGACCCTACGCTTCCGGGAAGTGCAGTTCTGTTGGCATCGGGATGGGAGAATCGAGTTCGATGTTTCGCTTTTGCTATACAAAAAGAGGTCTCAGCGAACGCTAAATTTCATTCACGGCAACCTCATCATCAGGTCGTGAACCGGCTTGCCTTCATTTTTTCAGTTTCTTCCACGTCCCGGTTATAAGATGCTACTGCGTATTTATGTCTTGCTAGTCCTTCAGGCAACTGCGGTTTTCGGTTTTTTTTACTTCTTTGTGGCGATATATCAGTTGGTCTCTGGACATGGCAAACCGACAACCGAACAGATGCCGCCCCAAATGTCCTCTTGCTTCGCTACAACAGGCTCCAACCTCTATACATCAGGGTTATGCGAACTGAAAATATTCTAATGTTTCAAGTACCAATAGTCACGAATTAGACGCGAATGAGGATGTTCGTAAGTGAAAATCGAAAACCGAGGAAATACTTCCGAATGAAAGTGTGAAAAGGTGGTAGGCCACGCAGCTGCATAATGAAACGCACCACTGGTCTCGTATATACAAAACTATGACACATTTCCTAGAGCTATATTCATACTTTGACGTCACTCGTTATAAGCAGATTTTAGACCAAAATCTTCCGCATTGCAACATGAAGATGCGTGTTCTTAAAATTGGATTTCGTTACTTGACATTCCGGTCGTTAAGAAACTACTCTCATCTCTGATGTCTAAAAAGTATCTGTTCCAGCACCTTAAACGGTAGATGTACGACTAGTTTTACAGACCACAAACTGATGGGCTCATAGGTTGACGAAAAAAAGAGCTCACATATTGCGATAAGCTGTTCAATTTCCAACAGCAAAACAGAAAAACGAAGAATGAAATAAAATAAATTTGTGAAGAACAAGCATTTTAAAACTAGTTTGTATTAGCACAGCATACGATAATGACGTGATGATAAAAGGGTTGAGGGTGTAAATATAAATATGGTACGTCATGCTAGCACATATCATTCCGTATTGACATATTGACTCAATGACACAACGACCCGGTCATCTGACAGGGTGTGCTAGGCTAGCATACATCATACCGCAATGAAATAATGACAGAGTGACCAGGCAACTGACAGGGTATCCTAGGTGAGCATATATCATACCATAATGACATAGTGACACAATAATATTGCAACATATGCGATGTTGTACTGCTAGTGACATGACCTGCTGCGTAACTATCCGCTAAATTTTTCTATAGGTTTTGTTTCTCAGTTCGCCAATTCTCCCAAAAACTTTTAGTCTCTATCACAATTTCACAGAAGTCGTTGACAAGACCCGTGCCGTTGTAGTGTGTACAGGATCGTCTGCAACTCTCTTGAATCATCGGTAGACCTCCTTGTCCACAATGGTAGAGATCGTTGTCACGAAATGTTATAGGGAAAATTTCTCGACAGGACTGGGGTATTCGGCTACCGCAGTGGCGGGAATTGGGAACGCAGCATCTCTTTGCGGCTCCCGGAAATTCTAACAATTCAGTGCATGTTGTTTCATTTAAATTGTCGATGCACACCAACAAAATAGTTGTATTAGTTTCTTACCCCGGTTAGTTGTCCGTGGTCTTGGAGCTGTAAATGGAAGGCATCTTGCAAGCTCTTAATAATTGAATATCCTCTCCGAAAAACGGATTTGTTTATCAAAGGACTGTTTTAGTTTGTTATGTGGATGAATAATTAAAAAGTAATGAAGCTTTGCGTAAATACTGATAAAAAATTCTTTGACATATGCGACGTCTCATGGGTGGACAAAAATGCAGCAGAGGTCAGCCACAATAAAACTTTGTTATATATTTCGATCCATTATCACAAAGCTTGAATGGTGCTAATAAATCTGTTCTTCGAACCTCTTAACTGTCTCTTTCAAATTAGAATCAGCCCCAACCCACGCGAAAACGCCATTATATATGTGGGTACTGTTCTTCAAGCGACAGGAATTTAAACGAGCCCTGAAAGTATTGTATGTTTTATTTGTCACTTACTGAATAACCGTTTTGTCGGACTTGAAATGCCGTGGGATTCTGTAGAGTTACGGTGGCTTGAGTTGGTTGCTGAATCAAATATAAAAAGACGTGGAAGTAATGCACAATCAACACTCTGACTAATATATCCAGACATGTAAGTTTTTTTCAATACCTGAACAATTGTGACTACCGGTGACCTTGAAGCTGGCTGTCCACAGACATGACCCGTTGTAGTAGACACACATTTCGCACTTATTAGTCAGTCGCAGCTCTGGAGCAGTAATGTTGTCCAAGTTTTGGATGTGGTTACTCTGCCATATTATCAATGTCTTTTTCATGTCAATCATAGAACGACCCCAGAGTATTAGACTGCCATCGGCCTCCAAAGTGAGGTTTCGGCCGAGGTAATGCCGTCCGGGGAAGAGAGTAACCGATCCGTAAGACGGCAGGCGACGGATGGACCACATCACTTCGTTGTCGCAGCGTCTGCGTAGGGTCAGCTCACTGTCCGGTTGAAATGAAAAAGAACATTGCTGGTTTTTAGACCGTACTTGTTGCCCCAAGGATAGTGTTTCGCCGGCCAGTAGCAAAACTATAGTAACCAGCAAAAACAATTATATTTGGGATGGTCTGTCAAACAATCAACTCACCATTATGTTATATTTTCGGTATACCGTATTAGTGCGTTTCAAACACGAATTTCCCTGACTTCATAAATACCATAAAACTACCAAAACAGTTTTCTTTTAAATTTGTTTAAAATTTAATCAAGTTAAAGTTCTCAAGGACATGAGAAATTTCGCAGTTTTGCATAATAAAATACATCTAAGACTAGTTTAGATGAGAATATTCTTTTAAGGTTTACTTTAGGCCATCTGTTTAAAGCTGCCCGTTGTATTTTATGACTAAACCGTTCCGGTCGATTATACCCCGCCATGAGGTTCATTTGTTGTCCAGAGCAGAGCAAGTACTAGCTGAAACTAGGATTTAATGGATAAAAACATTGCATGGCATTAGGGGTCGTTCAACAATTACGTAAGCGAATTTAGCGGGGTACGTGTCAGCAATCGATGACGAGCTCTGACGTATAGGGGGTGGGGGTCTGTCCTTGGATTACCTCAACAATTTTAAATCTCAAAATTTCTTTGATTCCGAGAGTTTGAAGAAGATCTTGATGACGACGACGAGGAAATACGCTACGAGGAGGCTAGGTCGACTGACATTCCCATCATTACCGATCTGGACGCTTTTCTTCGTTCTGATTTTGAAAATGCGGAGGATAACTAAGAGTTATCGGTGCTGAAATTTTGTTATTAAAGCGGAAATTTAAGATTTTGACGCATAAGGGGTTCCAACGGCGCTGACATAAGCGTTTGAAGTTCAGGGGAGTAAAAAGAAATACTGAAGAGCTCTGACAGAGGGGAGGTAGGGGTAAGGCCGCCTAATATTGAGCGTTTACGTAATTGTTGAACGACCCGTTACTCTAATACAAATCACCTTACTTTAACTTCATTTCAATGATACATGTCGTTGAAATTAGTTTAAATGGTTTTGGCGGCTGACGTATTATAGGAATGGCAATAACGAAAACATGGAAAGTATGACTTACTTTGCGCCCTATCGAATTGGTGAGCCGAGACGGGATGACACAGTGCACTACCACCTGACTTCCAGAGGCACTCTCCATCTTTATAAAGACAGAGTGAACCGCCATCCTCCACCCGTAAAGAAGCTTCCGCGAAACGCGGACCGATGGTATAGGAGACCCAGAGCAAATGATTCGTGTGCCGCTGGTGTATGTGGAATAATCCGTTGGGTTGTACGAAGAGAACCTGCGATCCTTTGTTCCAACGGGTATATGATGACCAAATGATTTCACCGTCGCAAGTACGTACGACCACTGCCCCACCGCCTTGCTCAATAAGCAGTCTAGCGGTCTTGTTTGGGGACCAGATTGATTGCCCTGGTAGCAGTACCGCACCCGATTTGACTACCAAACGTGAGAAGCAAGAGTTAGGGTGCATCGCATGCATATTCAGCATTCCAGGACAGATGCTCGTTTAATGACCTTACAAGTTGAAACCAGGACCCCTCTTGGCAAGGTCAAGGGTAAACAAGGGGGCAGAACGCTTTCTTTTTTTTAAATTGAACCCTAAATTCGATCTAGTATGCCTGATCATTTTGAAATTTGTTAGGGTGTGGGTGAGATTTCCAACATCCCCTGGGATTTGAAAGCATTTTCAATGAATTTCAGTTTTCTATCGAGTTTAAAACTTCTGGAGTGCAATATATACTTTCTGTAAATATCTGCTAAAGGGAGGTTCAAACCATTCAAAAATTGTCCAAATTTGACGGAAAAGTGAATTGTATGAAAATGATCTGAAATTTAGGGGCTCTTGAAAATAAATCCCCCACACCCCAGCAAGTTTAAAGATTATCAGAAACAATAAGCCGAATTTTGGGTTCAATTTTGAGAAAAATGCATTTTGCTCCTTTGCCCACCCCCTGGCCATACCAAAAAGGGTCCTGGTTTCGACTTGTAAGGACTGTAAACGAGCATCTGCCCCAGGAAATAAGTGACAAACCCTAGGAGCCCCCACCTCCACGCAGAAAGCCGATGGTATCGTTCAAAGAAGTAATAACGGGTCAAATTTCAAATGAAGCTAGCATTTTCTTGACCGCTCTCTTGGGTTCGACAATGGACGGATCTTTTTTTTTTAATTACCTTACCGCTCAATTGCTACACACACATAATCACAACCTTGTCCGTTTTTATTTCTTAAGTAGCTAGAATAACAAAAGTTTGCGCTTCTTATAATCGAACAAAATTATGCCAAGTGGTTATATGGGTAGAGGGTGGGAGAGACGGTCCGTTTCGGAAAGACCTTGCTGTCAAGTTCCGAGAACTTTCCTACACATTATCAACCTTCCTCTTGTGGGACTCCTCTGTTGGGATTCAACATAGGAGCGTAGTTACCGATGTTTCAGTCTGCGAGAATCTGAAAGTGTGGCCAAATACGGATTCGCAAGAAACATTGTGTACAGCATTCCATTTTCCGGGCACTATCTGTCCACAATTGTAAAACTTTTGTGTATAAAATTTTTGTTTAAAGTCAAGCGTTAGCGGTTGATCCTTTGCAAGGTGAGGACTGGTTGATTAATTGAGCTGGATAGCATTTTGGTGGGTTGGAAAAGGGGACCCAATGCGAAGGTACCCCAGTCCTTTTCAAGCTCTTTGAACACTGCTTTAAACGAATATCACAACCTTCCTAATCATTCCCAAGGTATAGCGCTTCGAATTTCTCCAATCAACTTTGATGAGCGAAATCCTCCATCAACCAAAAACTCAGAAAATCGTAAGTCCCCCTGCACACACCCGTTCTATTTAGGAGCTCCATCCCCTAGGACCTCAAACCAAATTACCTTCCGGACCAGTTATGCCAGACTTGAATTGGTTTTCAACAATACTTTCAGTGATACCGTAATTCGTTGTCTCACCTTCTGTGTTAAACGTCTCCCTTGGACAATCATGTGCGTGCCAGCTGGAAACCCATAAGCATGCCCCATCCTTATAGACGCACAACTGGCAGGCATCAGACAGCCTCAAGTCAGCATCACTCAAGTTCTGGTTTGATGACCAGCTCCAGGAAATGATATCTTCGTCGTTGTGATCTACATCTGCTCTTAAGACTCCAACGTTTCCGGTTCGGAATCGATATTTCTGATATTCCTCCATATCCAGAAATGTCAAAGTTTCAGACCACACCTCAGCTCCGTCGCACTGACGCGTCAGGGTAAGTTTTGCACTCAAGGCGATTAAAGGATTGAGTGCAAAATCTAGCTTGCACTCATGCATTTTGGACCATGGTCCACCCTCGGCCTGATTTCGTCGAATTGGCTTTCCGGAAGTTAGTAGCACTGTACGAAAAAAAAATTAGATAAAAATGAAGCAGCCTTAACTCGCTTGGAACGATTTTTAGAGGGGATAGCAAAATTTCTCCTCTTTATTTTCGTAAATTAGTAAGATATTAATGATGTTTTATAATATTTGTTTTAACGGTGAAGCACTATTAGTGCAAAAGAAAGTCTTTAAAAGACTTTTTTTGGCAGAATTTCGAAATTGGGAAAACAGTAGAAAATGAGGATTCCTTGATTTTCACTGTAAAAATTTCATACTTTTGAGTAAGATTTCACTTGACAATGTTTCTAACTACCGTATTCCTCTTTAAATTCAAATTGAAATCGATTGGCACCAACAGAAGCTTGTGTGGATATCCGAGGGCGGTGTTCTGAGTCATTTCTGGAAAGTGGCTTAAGGCATCCGTATCTCTGGTGAATATTGCGAGAAAGACAGAAAAGGCGAAAAGTCGCCACTGTCTGGATTAGAACCAGCGACTCCCTGCGTCTAAAGCGGGTGTCATGCCCGTATAACACAGCAGAGATATAAATACAGCGCAAAATTTCGCCTTTTCACTACGTCTGTCGTGGCAAACACCCTTAGGTTTACCATATGCCGGCCTGAAAATTTCGAAAGCACTGAGGTTTATGTGATTTTAACTTTACCGATTTCGCGAAACAAACAAAAATTAGGCTTTCATGCACTATTCATGAGGTAATGGTCACTAGCTCCGCCACCAGGCACCGACAAGTTTTTCGGGTGATACCAATCGATTCCTAAAATTCCTGTCGACTTGCTGCAAAAAAGTAGTTCTAATTTCAAAAATTTCGTTTTGTTAGAGATCACTTTGAGTGAACACAAATCGTCATGTGTTTTCCGCACTCCTAACCCTTTATGATACGCAACCGGATCATATGAAACCAATCCGTTATTCACAGTAGGATTTTTAAGCCGATCGAAATCTATGTCCCCCTTGTTAGACATCTTCAGCAAACTTTTATTTATACACATATTTTGTCACTATTCTGTGACACTAACCTTTTGCGGATGCGAATTCCGGTGATTGAATAGGCTGACATAACAGCGAAAGCTCACCACCCGATTTCCAGAGGCAACTTTGATTCATAAACAGGCACAACGATCCATCGTCTTCAACCCGAATTGCAGTTCCTGTAAGCCTTTCTTCCAACGATTTTATATTCCACGTCGGTCGATGTTTTTCACCAGGAAGGACTGAAACCAATTTGCCGTTATTCTGCAGATGATATCCGGTTGCCTTTATTAGCTCTCTGTTCTACAAATCAGTTATTGAAGGAGGCGACCAAGTAGCATTCTGGTCGCACATTCGTCGTACCACTGGAGAGCCAAAGCGCTGCATTGTCAATGCGGCAGTTCCACTTTTTGACCAGACGGTTTGACCTAGCTTGAGGAGCTCTCCAGATTTCACCAATGAGTAAGAAAAAAAACAGATCATCGTCAGGAAAATTGTGTTTGGTGTGCAGAGGCAAACGCCCGTACCAAATTAATTCAAGAGGCTGCCATGGGGGGGGGGGGTTACGGCAGTTTTCTAGGAGATATCCTGTTTGGGATTTGAAAAATAAAACAATTTAAGCCCCTCTCATCCCCTAGAGGGGATAACCATAATGTGTTCCCATTTTGCTGGCGAAAAGGATGCCTACACCGGCAACCTCTGGATTTAATAACAGTGAAAAGTGCTCCTGAATATTTCGTTACGCTTCTGCTATCATGTGCAGAAAAAAACTGATTATGTGACCATCGAGCGGCCTTCAGCTGATGTGGTCAATTATATGCCTTCTCATAAATGGACGAAATGAAAAGATAAAACTGTTTGGGTGTGCTATTTTAGACGAAAACAATTAAGGCCCAGGGAATCGTTTAGGGTCCTTGCAGATAGTGGTGATCTGACCGTTCGGCCGACTGGGCCGTTGCCCCCTCCCCCCCCCAATTCCAAAATAACTTTGCCGCCCCTCAGCTGGTTTGCTACCGGGCCAACCTCAATCCGCCATTGCTTATAGGTCAGAAGTAAGACCCCTGAGAGGAAAGCCAGGGGATGGGTAAAATGGACAAAAAACATACTTTTAGGTTATTGGTCTTGTGTTGTATTGCCCACCTCTCAGGGTCTTATTTCCGACTATCAAGAACTCCACCGGAACCCTTGGGTGGGATGTGCAATGTGTTAATATTCGTGATGCCTGGTACTACTATTGTGTTTCCAAAAAAATACTGAACAGATACTGAAAAAATATATTTAGCTTTCAGACGCAGCGTGTATATCAGTATATCAGAATCAAACTTGACCGAACCGATTTATGCAGATCAACTAGCGGCGGACATTTAGTTCTAGATCTGCATAGCAAGCATCTTTGAAAATCAATCGAGGTGATCAACAAGCGGAAGAAGATGTCAATCCTAGTGCAACATTCATGCTAACTAAAAAATTTGTTGCGGGTGAACTATAATCATCCAATAAATTATTTACTGCACCCCCAATTAGGGGCATAGCAAACCACTGTTCCCTTAAGGGGGGGTAAAAATACTACAATGACAAAAAAATTTAATTTGAAAAATTTGGTGGGGGCATTTCCTCTAAAAAAGTAAATCAAGTATTGTATCCTTACAAGTAGTTTGTCGTGGAGAAGCAAAACAGTAGTTATGGTAGCTGCTGGATGACCAATAGCATCCTCCGTCTTCGAACAAACATAGGCGGCAGTCGTTCCCGAGCATCAGCTTTGCCGCAGATGTGCGAGCCTTCCCAATAATTCCTGTGACAATCCTGTGGGTATTTTTGGTTTTTTTCGCGCATGTTGCGCGAATAATTAAACTCCCGTCGTGCTGGAGAATGAGGTCTTGTTCTTCCTCCTCTGACCAATGGCAGATTGAGAGTGACTCCAACTGCTCTCCCAACACATTGACACTGACCCACTCCATACGGATGTCGAACGACCAAATCTCTGCCCCATCACATGAACGAAACAACCTAAGGTCATCCTGATCATTCCAGGTCAACATACATTCCTTGTTGACGGACCAAAAACTTGTGTTCTTTCCCAACGTTGACCCCGATGTCAGGAGGACAATGCCTGCAAGGTACATGAAGTGTCAGTTTGCATTTCCTATGGTTCAACTAGTCGTTTGAATTTTTAAATTATGCCATGACATTAGTGTGGGCTAAATGTGAAATTCATGGGAAAGGAGTATTTTTCGAATTAGGCTTACAGTAGTCGTATGAACAATTTGATTATTCAAACTTTCTAAGTCGATATCCGTGTTTAATAATGTCTAATGCAACATAGTGTTATTCTAAAGTCATTTAGGACAAAACGTGTTTATGTAACATTAAAATCACTCATTGCCTGAGCGGAGAGAGTTATTCTTAAATCCAGAAGCGTAATGGGGGCAAGGCACTGGAGCAACATTGAACAAACAAAATCTCTAACTAATTCGAATGATTGTGGCAGTACTATTACTGCTATTTCAATCGGGAGTTGGGGGCAGCCTTTTTTTCACAAGTAAAATGGAAAACCTACGTGTCGCTCTCGAAATAGTGGAGCTTAATATCTTTAAAGTTTTAACCATAAACGAGTCGCTCATCAATTATTAAATTTATTCAGAAACCAATTTGCCCTCCTCCCCCGGCGCAAAAAATTTGCACCTCTGCCTAAATCAGTTCAGTATGATACAGTAACTTGTCTGTATCTAATATTTTTGGGTGCTTGTGGTTGTGTGATGGAACACAGACGGTTCAGCCTAAAAGAATGTAACCGCAAGGGTTACTGTACTATTGTCAAAGTTGATCACACAATTATCAAAGGAACACTGTCTCTGAAAACATGGGAGCAATAGAAGGCGAATGTCTTTAAAAGTAAGTATGGACAGGAACTGCAAGTTGAATGCGCGTGTTTTTATTTCAGCAAATGTTCATCCAAATGAACCCAACTTAGTCTGAAAAAATTGTGTTAATTTCATGGTTTAAAAGTAAAAGCTACATGAAGTTTCTTTTTCCCACGTACCGGGTGCGGGAGAACTTTTGGCACTACACTAAAATCATTGAATGTAACCCTATATGAACTGATAAAAAAAATTTATGTTTTATTTCGAAAGAAGACCTATAGGTCTGTGAAACATTTGTTCGGTTCGACGTTGGGGCAGGAGCAGGACAGGTGTTATGCATTAATTTGTGGCAGCACCTAAAAATTAGGAGTGACCTGGTTAATGGCAGATTTTGCCAAGTTCGCTGACCCAGATCAAAACTGGTTCGCATTTCTCGAAGCAGAGCGTGAGCAACAAAAAGTTACAACACGTATGTTGTAGTAATTTGATGGGGCTATCCCATGCAAAAAGAAAAAAATCAATTTGCGGCAACTTTGGTTTTGAAAAAAAAGAAAACGTCGCAGGGTTAAGTTCAGCCAATTTTTTAAATCTTGCATCTCTAACTTTAGATCAAAACTGGAGACCTAAAATGCAACGAAAAACACTGTTTTTAGTAAAAAAGGGGTGCAATAATTGGGCTCTTTAATGTGATTGAAATTATTCCAATCGCATAACAACTGAGAAAGTTATTAGCGTGGACCCGAACCCGTACACCACTCAGACCACTTGTCTGAAAATGTTTACGTTTTTTTTAAAAAGGTCTCCCTCAGTTTAGTGGTGCACGACTGATTGAATATTTCTGATTTTTTTCTTGTACAGTACACTGACTTAGATCTATGGTTTTCCGTTTTGGTTTTTCAGATTCGCTTTAAAGTTGAGGGAGATCTGAAATACGGTCCATGGGACAAATTATAACAATGTTAGTCCTTGGGTTTTCCGAAACAACTTCTGATCCAACAATCTGAATCTCAATTTTAAAAGTGATTCGGATAGCCATTAAAGTGGGCTTTCCAGTGCAAAAAATATTTTATCAATAGCACACACACAATTCAGGCGAAGGCTTGCAAAGGCCAGTGCCAAAAGCTTTCCCGCACCCGGTATATGCCCAGTGCTGAAAATAGATAACACAAAAACCAGAGCCAATCAGTTCTTTCTCTTACTTACCCCTTTCAATATTCTCTTCAGCCTTAACTCGACACAGCCCAGCCCCACCGGACAGCCAGACGCAAGTGCCATTCTTGAATAAACACAGAGAGCCGGTGGCATCATCCAACCGCAGCACTGACCCCTCAAACTCCTCCCAGTCAGTCGGTAATTTCCCGACTGCTAGGCCGTCCTCGGTGCTGTACAACGCAATGCTTCCGTTGTGATGTAGTCTCATCGAGGCAGCTGGCTGCATGTGTTTTTTCCTGTTCATTGCCCAAACGATGGTGTCGTCACATTTGCGACGGATAACGAGGTTACCGTCCAGTTGCAAGGTCAACTGGATTTGTCCATCCCTCGACCAGATGGATTGTCCTTGCCAGAGAGACTCATTCGGTCGAACTGCAACCAATAAATCTTTTTAATAATCAGCGTTCATGTCGGATTGAAAAGTTTTGGTGAGGGGAGACTTACGCTCATATCTGCGAAATTCTGCCCTTGAGGTCTCCGTGACTGACAAATGAGGGGTCGAGCTTAATTGAGCTGAATTAGCTACAACAGACATCTGGTTGGTTTGAGCATGTTCATGACGAAAATAATTAGCAATAAAACTTACCGCCTGAATTCGTTTCAGGCATTGAATTTAAATCATCAGCGTCAAAGTCGGCAGCTTGTGTAAAAGAAGGTTGGCCTGAAATGGTAATCTCTTTGAGATGTTCAATTTTGCACCGCATTCGAACTATTAATATTGAGAAAATCTCAAAAAAGTGGCTTCATCGGATGTGTCAAACTGTAATATTTTGACACATCCACACACACTGTAACACACTGTTTCACACTGTAACTGTAATTGCAAGCAGATCGCGCAAACATTGCCATTTTTTTATTATGGTTCTGGATCTGTTTTGCAAATCAAATCGACTTCGAAATTTGACTTAAGTCTAGCAATACCACCAAATGAAGTTCGAACCGTATTTCATCCACGTGAATTACTAATTTCATTTACGACACGCTGAACGGAAAACCCCGATTAATAACATGAACAAACTTGCAACGGCCAGTCCTCATAATTTTTGATATGCTTTAAAGACAAAATAATACTTTTTGGAAAGGACGAAAAATTTGAAACGATCAGCGCTTACATTTACCTGTCTTTGAAAAATATTAAATAATGCCTAGAGCGACGCTCATCGACCTTACTGGTAGTGTTCCTTGCAGAAGTGATGCAGAAATTATGAAAGGTGCCAGATAACCAGTAGCAGCGTCCGTTTTCAAAAAGACAAAGACGACAATCGTTTCCAAGCAGTAGCTTTGCTTTGGATGTGAGCGATTTTCCAAGAATCCGTGTGACGGTCATATTTATGCCTAGGAGCCAACCGAAGCATCTCGCCTGTGCTTTTAGCGTTCCATCTTGATCGAGAATTAGTTCCTGCACTTCAATATCATCATACTCCGCATCGCAAATCCAAAATGAATTGTTCTTTTCCTTGCCAAGGGACCACATCTTCGCGCCATCGCACAGCCTGGTCAGCACAATGTCACCGCAATCGTTCGATGTAAGATGACATTTCCCGTTGTCGGACCATAGGGCAACGTTTCTCGCTAAACTAGATCCCGGCTCGAGAACAATGGCTGCGGGAGATGCATACATCAATCAAGGGAATCCGGCTTTTGCTTATGTTGAAAATTCATGACGGGTCGCCGAACTTCTTGGTCCGGAATATAATTTTTTTTATTCCCATTTAATATTTTTTAGCAAACTATGTGTTCATTTTGTAAACTTCTGCCCTTTCCAAAAAAATCATGTGGCGTCATTAAATCCTCTTCTCCCATATAAAATTTTTTTGAAAACTTTATTTGACGGATGTCGTTTGATTTACTGCATTTTGAAATATTTGGACTGGTATTCAGATTTGTAACACCCAAAAATCAAAAAGCGTTTTTGTCTACCGTGTCTAGCAAAAAAAGAAACAATGAAAAAACATCGAAAAAGCATCGAACATTTGAAGTCTTCTACATGTTCACAAATTCAGTATTTAGCTCATTTGTATTTAATTTTGCTAGTGGTAAAGTTTTAATCAATCGCTCTGACTATTCAATCATGTGCAAACTTGGTTTATACTGCAGATCGTTGTCTTACTCTTTCTTATCTCCTTATCTTTCTTAGGTTTGCATGGACCAGCCCCGCCGGACAGCCAGACACAGGTGCGGTTCTTGAACAAGCACAATGAGCCGGTAGCATTATCCAGCCGCACCACTGATCCCGCGAATTGCACCCAGTCGGTCGGAAAATGCCAAACTACCTCGCCACCATCACCGTACAGCGCAGCGCTGCCGTTGTGGTGCAGACGCATTGAGGCGGCTGCTGTCTGGAGCTGGACCTTGGTGTTGGTCCACCAGATTACTTTGTCGTCGCACTTGCGAACGATAACGATGTCCCCGTTCAGTTGCAAAGTCAATTCAAAATGCCCATTTTCAGACCAGATTGACTGGCCTTTCCAGAGGCTTTCACCCGGATGAACTGAAATGAAACCAAGTTGAAAAAGGTTTTTCAACCATCAATGTGCACGCTTGGTTTAAAATTGAACAGACTTACTCCCATGCCTGCGAGGGACTGTTGTCTTCTTCCTTGTGGGCTGGCGATAAAAGAATAATGTCATTTGGAGTTTATGGCCACGATTCCGGCCTATTCTTCTTACAAAGTAGCGACTTAACCTAGTTCTTACAATTTTGCAAATTTTGCGAGTAAAAAGTGACCAGCGTTTGCTGTTGTCAAATGAATTTTAAATTGAATTGTGGATAAAGTTTATTGCGATTTAAAATATATATACATACAAATCTATGCTGAGTTTCAATTTAGGGAATTCAACTGACTAGCTTTCTAGATCAGAAAAGGAAATATTAGGAATGGGGTCGGATTCCACGAAAGATAGATGACACTTACTGAAAAACGTAGGCAAACGTCGCCGTGTGGTATCTGGGACATGCAATATTTTTGTGTTTCCAGATTCCCCCGTATGGGTCTTTGTAGCTGCCCATTGCGGCGGGACTATTGCACATTTACGTCAGGGCAAATCCATTCGAAATTCCATCGACTAAGCAGACTTACCGCTCGAAGTCGTTTTAACCGATCTATTATTTACATCCACGTCAGCAGTTTGTAGAATCTGGGCAACATTTCGGTGTCCTGAAACAGCAAGTAAACGACATCGAGAAACAGTTTTCTCCAAAAAGAGTAATGTGTGCATACCAAGTTCGAGAATGATCCCAAGAACTGCCAAATAATGCATTTCGAAGTTAATGTGAAATATCGTTGCAAAACATGAATAGATGGCGAACTGACAGACAGATCACATGATCACAGGGTAGCTGACAGACAGAGATGTTTATAATTGAAGCTGTTTTCGTCGGCGAAGACGGCACCGGAAACTCTTCATGACCCTTGAGCTGATTAAAATCGTCGCGAAGCTGTGAACGATCGTCACAACCGTCTATAGCGGCCAGTCCAGGGTAAACGGCTGCAGCACTTTATTGCCAATTGACACTGGGTAGTGGGTATATTGCCGAAACATGTTAGGGATTATAGCCATGCATACAATTGCGCGTAATGGTTTGGGGCCGGGGCA
>LRSR01001994.1:0-11260 GCA_001579985.1 Hypsibius dujardini | reverse complement strand
GACAGACAGACAGACAGACAGACAGACAGACAGACAGACAGACAGGCAGGCAGGCAGGCAGGCAGGCAGGCAGACAGATAGACAGACATACAAATGTTACAGTATCGTAAACTAGTACTGTAGATCTCAGTTTACGTCTATTGACATGTGATGGTTACTCTTGATTCAGATGCCTCGACAAAAATGGATGCGAAGAAGCAGGATCAAAAGAAGAAATTGAAAGACAAGAAACCGTCTTACACGGCTGAGGACATTGCCGCGGCCGAAGCCATCAGGACAGAGCCTCTGACCACGAAGGATTACCTGGTTCGAGTTTTGGGCCGCATGGAACAATGGCAATGATGCTACAGTCTGCTGTTGTTTGAATAGGAACTCTTGTTTCACTGGTTAATGGTTTGCAGGTTCTTTGTCCGCTCTTGAGTTTTCCTTCTTTTACAGTCTTATTGCCATTGCTCTTTCTTCCGTTTGCCTTAGTGTTACGTGAGAAGCTGCTCCTTCCTTGTTGTGAAGGAAATGGGCTGCTTTACAGTGCACTTTTTTCCCTTTTCCCAAAGGGGAAAAACGAAAATATTCAGTACAAGATATTTTGCAGATTTTCTCGTGGACGATGTCAGTATTAAGATTACTGTATTTTCGCGTTAGACAGGGACAGTCGTAGTGGAGTGGAACGTGTGTACGGCTGTGTGCACCGTACACACAGCACAAGCGCCGCGTGGCCGATTAAACGTTCCGCAGCTCGTACGCTGTCCATGTCTAACGCGAAAATACAGTAACAGATTCAAGCAATGCCAATCCGGTGTGCTTTGACTGTTGACCGTTCAATTAGAGCTATCCGTAGATTGGTTGATTTGAGTGTACATAGGTGGCAAATCATTTCGCTAACCGAATTAAGCACTTCAACTCGCTGCTGTGTACAACAACCAACAGCCGAGCGTCAAACGAGTGTAATGGTTCAACTCAGATAGCGCAAGGTTTTTGCCACGTGTAATTGTAATGAATCTGAATTGTCTGAACACGGAAAATCCCATTCCCACATTTGAGATTGCGGAATTTCTTCCCCATCGCTTCTTCCTTTTGTATTTATTTTGACTATGGATCTCGCCAAAACGTTAAGGCTTTTCCAGTCAGGACTTCGCTGCTTTCTCGAATCACAGCGAGTTCAACCTCTAATGTCATCCTTGAAGAGAAATCAGGTAAGTCAAGATGCGCTCAATCAATCAATCGATCGATCGATTTACAAGTGGACCTGTTATGGCAATCACGCATCCATCAATCAATCAATCGATCGATGTATAAGTGGACCTGTTATGGCAATCACGCATCCATCAATCAATCAATCAACTCGCCAACTGCACTCTAATATGCAACTGCAATCATCTTGCTTCGGCGTCAGCGTTATCTTCATCTTATTCGATTGGGGCTTCTCTTTTGGAACAGCCATATTCCAAAGTTTCTGGGGGGAAATGGAGCACTGGCAACAAGACGAACGGCTTCTTCTTCGAGGCGATAAATCGACAATCTTCCCGAACATCCCTGAGATATCTCCTCTACTGCGGTGTCGGTGTGGAGTTGGTCGGGTCGACCTTTTCGGAGCCGATTCAGACGGCGGAGGAGAAGCAGAAACAGCTGAAAGAGGACATGATCATGGATATCAAACGGGCAATTCTATTCCTCCGCGATGGGCACTTCCGCAAGGCGGAAGATATTCTGCATGTTGCTTTGACCAAGGCGCGCAATTTGAAAGACCCCCAGGGAGAAGTCTACGTGCTGGATTTGTTGGCCAATTTGTATTACGAGGAACGGCAGTACGACAAGGCGGAAGCCACGTTCAAGGAAGTGTTGCGGCGCGAATTGGCAGCAGGTATTTATTGACCACTTCGTTTTGCCCTTGATTGATTGATTAACAGCGAATTCGCTTGATGTAATCAGGTCCAGTCGATTGATTGATTGATTGATTAACAGCAAATTCGCTTGCTGTAATCTGGTCTCAGTCGATTGATTGATCCCTCGTTTTAGGCAAACCGGAAGACACAGACGCCATTGTGGAGATTTCGGCCAAACTCGCCAGGATGTACGCGGAAACGCGGCAGTTCGACAAGGCCCGTGCCGGCTTCGATTTCTGCTTGGAGAAGCTGGAAAAGAAACTGGAAACCCTCACAGAGGATAAGAAGGAGGAAGTGGTGGATCTGTTTTTCAAAGTCCTCCAATGGGGCTCGGAATTCCTGCTGAATGTGGAGGACAAGGCCGATGAGGCGTTGGTCGAGGCGACCGAACTGATCGAGCATGGCTTGGCGACGGCCAAACGCCTGGAACAGACTGGTTCGGCGGCCTACCAGACCCTTGCCAACAATCTGTCCACTCTCTACACCTGGCAGGTATTTACCATTGCACGCAGACACGTACTGTACACGTACTGTACACGTACTGTACACGTACTGTATACGTACGTACGTACACGTATTGTATACGTACGTACGTACACGTACTGTACACGTACGTACGTACACGTACTGTACACGTACGTACGTACACGTACACGCCTTACTAGGGCAGTCATGGAGGTTTTCCCTCCCGATCGGCAAGAGTTTTTTTTCACGAATAGCTACCTATTTGTCATGATTTATCATTGGGGTCTCCCTGTGAAAATCACATTACCGGATTCAGAAAAAAATAAGAAAGAAAAAGACTTCCACACCCAGTTTATTCCGTGAGTAGAGGCTTGGTTGATTGAAAGCTTACTATTTTCCTTGACTTTCACTGTAAAAATTGTCCATTTTTATAAGTTAAAGGAAATAGATTTAAAGCAAATCTTTTGACACTATCTCGTGCCAAATTTAATTTAGAGTTGATTAGCATCAGCCGAAATTTTTTCAATTGTCAGGGGCGGAGCTGCGTGTATTTTTAATGAAGGACAAAATACTCCAACGTAGCCTACCAGAGCTGGCCTACAGCTCCGCCCCCTGAAATTTTAAAAATATTCGGCTCAGGCCAATCGACTCCAAATTGAATTCTGCATGGGGCAGTGTCAAAACAATTGTTTTAAATGTGTTCTTAAAAATTGGCATTTTTTACAGTGAAAATCAAGGAAAATAGTAAGCTTTCAATCAATCAAGCCTTTACTCACAGCACAAACTGGCTGGGGAAGTATTTTTCTTCCTTATTCTTTTCTGAAACCGATAATGGGATTTCCACGCTTAGACTCCTATGATAAATCATGATAAATAAGTGGCTATTTGTGAAAAAAAATTCTTGCCGGTCGAGAGGGAATATCTCCATTACTGCCCAAGTAAGTGTACTGGACTCCTGTACTGGACTCCTGTACTGGACTCCTGTACTGGACTCCTGTACTGGACTAAGTGTACTGGACTCCTGTAGTGGACTAAGTGTACTGGACTCCTGTACTGGACTCCTGTAGTGGACTAAGTGTACTGGACTCCTGTACTGGACTCCTGTACTGGACTAAGTGTACTGTACTCCTGTACTGGACTAAGTGTACTGTACTAACTAAGTTCAGCTTCATATTTCTTTTGTGACGGGATTTTAGGTTTCAATTCCTTATGTACAGTTCGCTCTTTTGTGGTGCTTTTTTAGTGGGCGTACAGTTTTGTTTTTCTGGCAGAACAGGATGGATGAGGCGGTGGCCATCATGAAGGAGACGATCAAACTCGCCGTGGCGTCCGAGCACTGGAGTTTGAGCCACTTCTACCTCAACCTGGCGCACATCTACGCGGAGAATGGGGACTTCAAGAACGCGGAGGTGACAGCGGAGAAGGCCATGGAGGTGGCGAGAAAGCTGAAGGATCCCGAAGCGGAGGGGGAGGTGAAGAAGCTGCAGGAATCGCTGAGGCAACGGATCGCGGAACGGAGTTGAACGATTTTCCTCTCCTTTGGTAGCTGGTTTCTTTTCTGCACGTTTCAGCATTTTATTGCAATCATTTCAAATATTTTTGATTTTTGATAGGCCTGTTCGATTAATTATACACTTGCTGATAAGTAATGACTGTACACTTCTGTAGTGATACTGTAATACAGTAATACACTAGTACAGTAATGTATAGTAATACAGTTATACCGTAATACAGCAAGGTGTACTAATACAGTATGTAGTAATACAGTAATACACTAATACACTAATACAGTAATGTATAGTAATACCGTAATACAGCAAGGTGTACTAATACAGTATGTAGTAATACAGTAACACACTAATACACTAATACAGTAATGTATAGTAATACAGTAATACAGCAATTTAGTATAGTAATACAGTATGCAGTAATACAGTATGTAGTAATACAGTAGTACAGTAATGTAGGTAATAGAGTATGAAGTAATACAGTAATACAGTAATGTAATACAGGAATACAGTAATGTAGTAATACAGCATATACTCACCGAAATCGAAGCAGTACTGTAGGACCAAGAGTTAATTTAAGCATAATTTAAAAATCGTTTGTCTGGGCACTTGATAAAAATAACCCCTATAACCAGTCTCGAGTCTAATTCAATTGTGAATTTAATTCAATTTAGTTAATAAATACCGGAAAAAAAGCTATTCTTAAATTACATCGTTTAAATGTAATTTAATGTTAAAGGTAATCTTTGTTTCTTTTTTTTATTTGTTCTAATTCCAAAATCACTGCACGACTTGAAGATAGAAAAATTAAAACTAAACCCAACTTTTTATAACAAATTTATTGGCTTTTGGTTTTCTACTTTGACTAAAACTGAAATTATAGTTACTAAA
Organism: Hypsibius dujardini; assembly: GCA_001579985.1. Classification (NCBI taxonomy): domain Eukaryota; kingdom Metazoa; phylum Tardigrada; class Eutardigrada; order Parachela; family Hypsibiidae; genus Hypsibius; species Hypsibius dujardini. The sequence goes on along the minus strand of LRSR01001994.1, from coordinate 6,513 downwards.
ATAATTAATCCTAAAATCGTTCGTAATTAATTTTAACTGACTGATCAAAATTAATTTCAAATTTTACCATCCCTCCCCAGCGAAACAGTTGTTTTGAGTCGACTTGGAAGTTGGCATCATTACTACCTTAATCTCCCGATCTCAAGAGACAGTTAAGCCCCACCCCCTCCAGTCATCGGTTGACTGTTCAATCGGATTCACCGTGTCGTGATTGGTTCAAATTTAACACCAACTTGACATCGATTGATTGATTGATTAGGCGTAATTTCTTGACGCACACATTGGATCAATTGATTGATTGATTGTAGGTAAACAATAGCAAACAGCGATGAACAGACAAGATCCGGGGTGAATCAAATTACCTGACAGAGCAAAAAAGTGCCCCTTCAGATCGGGAGAGAGTACGGGCAGTATTCGAACAAACTTGGTAGTCAACACGGCCATGGAATGGAACCTCACAAGAAAAAAGCATCCCCAAGTCATCCCGCTAAAATAATCCTCCAAGTGGCAACGAAAAAAGACACATCCACCCACACGACTCCCGAATTCGGCCGTCCAACTACCAAAACATCCCACACAAAAAAGAACCACAGAAGCTGAACGCGCGATACATAGTCAGAGCCGTCGCCAGTAGGAAAACAAGTTACAGTAACAAAAAAGGGTCCGATGACAACGAGTAGTCGTGAAAGTGAGAAGCGAAACTGCAACCGTCGTCCGCATCAGGGGCGCAATCAGACACGACGGTACGGATGGAATCCTCTGGCTGCTCCACGAGCACCGTACACGGGCCGGACCGCGCCGCGACCCGGGGGACCTCCTCGACCGCGAGCAGCCGGTGCGTACGCTAAAACGGAAACAACACAACCGGATCAATACAGGAAGGGGCAACAACTCCCCGAAAGAAGCTCACCGGCAGCTTCTGCTCCAGGGTATCCAGCAGCCGGTCCATACGGATCGTAGGGTGCCGCTGCATAAGGATCAGCAGCGTATCCGTAGGAGGCGTCTCCGTAACCGCCATACCCTGACTGGTCATATCCAGCGCCGTAATAGCCGCCGTAGGCCGCGGGATCGGCGTATCCTTGCGCGCCGTATCCCTGATAACCGCCATAGCCTCCGCCGTAGCCGCCCTGGCCGTATGGGTCGGCGCCGTATGCGGCCGGCTGTCTCTGAGCGGCAGGAACCGCCTTCCGTACATCGCACTAACAAATTAAAACCAAACTAAACAACCGGTGATTGATAACTAGACCTGTTAAGGTTATACCATGCGTGATCCGATCATCTGCTTCGGAGTCTTGACCAACTCGTCGACCACCTTGCCGTCTTCGAACTCAACAAACACAAAGTTCTTCTTCGCACCCTCCCGCAGTCTGTCTTTCGGCCATTGGAGATCTTTCACCTGGAAATGATCAATAATAATGGTCCACTGCTCCTCTTTGTGTACACCAATGTCCAATTCATGAACGGCTTACCTTGCCAAATTTTTCGAAGTACGCCTTGACATCGTCTTCCTCCATGGCAGTATCGACACCTCCGACAAAAATCTTCGTCACGGCCTCCTCACCCGGGCGGGGTTCAGCAGGCTTGGGATCGATCTTCTTGCCCTTGAGGGTGTGCACTGCGACGGTGGCCAACTGGGAAAAAGAAGAAATTGAAGCCACACATCACACTGAACAATCAATCAATTGACGAATATGTCAACTAACAAATCAATCAATCAATCAATCAACTAACGAATATATCAATTAATAAATCAATCAATCAACTGACGAATGTATCAACTAACAAATCAATCAATCAACTGACGAATCTGTTAACTAACTAATCAATCAATGGACCAGCAAAGGCAGAACTACCTTTTTTAACCCGGTGGCATCGGCGAAAGTGACGAAAGCGAAACAACGACTCCTGCCCGTGAGCTGATCCCGCTTGACGACTGAATGTTGCACCGGTCCAAACTGGGCAAAGTAAGTGTTGAGGTCATCCTCGATAGTGTCCGGCGAGAGTCCACCGACGAAGGCCTTTCTGCAAACACGGGAAAAGGAGATTCGGTTACAAGCTCGCCATTCACAGATAACGGCTTCAAAAGATGCAAGAAAAACAAAAAGATGCTGGAAAATAAAAGCAACAACAAATAACACAACGCGAATAAGTCGTCAAGGTGGCAATAGAAGCCGCGGATGGCTCGACGGTCAATTTCTCTTCAGCAGATTGTGTCGGTCGGGAGAATCTTAAACGTTAAGAGACGTTTAATTTGCTTCGTTCTCGTTTTTTTTTCGCTAGACACACAAGTACTGCTACATTGAGAAGAATTCAGCTTGAAGAGAACTCTCGCCACACTCGATATTTTTTTCTGTCATGGTAGTTACCATCGTCTCTCTCCTCCATCTTGGGAGATGGGGTTGCCTCCCACCATCTTTTTCAGCTCCACGCTGGGCAGTCTGACCAACGTCCGCGTCGTGATCTGTTGGATCCAATTGAGTTGAGCCAAGGGAAGACGGACCGCACCACACATCACACCATCTGATCTCTTATTTACGCTGCCTTCACTTTCATTAAAGACACGATGAAACACCTCAAACTCCAAGAACTCGCACGGTTTCAATCGAAAAAATCACAAGAACAAGCCCTCCAGCAAGATGATCATCACCGACAGCGCGACAAGCAAAAAACTTCATTAATTCATAGCCATCACATAATTCTCCGATGAATCGATCAATCCGAACCTGCCTTAATGCAAACCCGAGTTCAGAAACCTTTTCACGCTTGAATCGATCCCAAAAACAATACGCACGATAAAGCGGGAGATCTACACTTCAACCTGATCTCGAAGAAGACGCCATCTTTGTTTACATTTTCCCCTCGAAAACCTCCACCTCAAAACGACTGATTTCGCCCTGACTCAATCGAAAATCGAGAAAATAACCACTTTCACGCTAGAATCAATCGAAAATTGGGATAAGCGAGTGAGTTAGAAAGGTTAAAAACGTTACCGTTTATCAATAGGATCCTCAGTGACTGGCACTGGCTGCTGCTGTGAGGCGTCTCCCGCGGCACCATTTCCATTCTCCGCCTTCACTGCACCGTTAGCGTACGCTTCGGCCATGACAAGTTTTCTCACACAAATTCAGACTTTAAAATCCGACTACGAAAATCACTGCTGCTCTCTAAACTGCAAGGTCAAGAAAAAAAAGACGGAACGATCTAGCAACGCTTCTCCAAAATCAGCCTCCAGAAGACTGATCAAACTTACCGCTCGATCTCCTGCCCCTACAATGGAATTCTGTGGATGAAGAGATTTGCTATTTCAAAACATCATATTATGATCTGCCGGGAGTAAAAACAAATTTTCAAAATGATCCTGCCTCTCCTCTGGAACTCAACCAAAAACCCGAGTTGGACTATCCGCACGCGAAGAAAATCTTCCAAGTCTAGTCAACCAATCAAAAATCGATTTACGAGAAAGCCACGCCTCACCTGTCGACTTTGGCCCTCTTCACGGTATTCTAGATTCTTCCTTGTAGTTTTGCTAGATTAGTCATATTTAAAAAGTTGCTTTTACTTTTGAGAATAAATTCAAATTATTTTGGAAAGAAAACTTGATTTCAAAGTTGCAGGAAATCAAAAGTTGCAACTAGTCTCAAACAACCAATCGTGTTCATTCAAACAACCTAAGACCCACCCCTTTCAATCGGCTGTGAACAGTCGCTGCAGGGAGACTGCCTAGAGAGTTCCTCCGCAGAGATAGGGCTGCACGGTATTATCCCTGTGAATTAGACGGCTACAGGCATGGCAAAAATCTTGACATGATTGAGGGTAAGCCCATCGGGCCAAATATAAGTGTCGGGGCTACTCCTATTCCCCGCTGTGCTGCACATCATTCAGTTCAATGTTTTGGCCATGTGTATATCCGCATGCTTGGCGTGCTGTTAGCCTTCATCGTTCTTTTTTCGACTTGCAGGAGCGAGGAGGAACGGCTGCAAAAATAAAGAACTCGCATTCCACTTGCGCGTTAAAACTATTTTCTGGTTCCCCGCCATTCCTTCCATTTCTCCATTTCGGTAAGCCATCGCAGCGCCATTTTGTTTTGCTTTGAGCAAGCGGTAATCTGTGCGCTTCCATGGGCCATTGAAATACCGCGGAAGTGTGTAGAAGGGGATTGCTCTTTGCAGGCGAAAACGAGCGTGCCATTTTTGTCAGCAGTGTTCCCTCCGTTCCCCTTTTTTTCCGCGCTCACAATCCGTTGTTCACTCCGGCTGCACTTTTCCCCCCAGATAACTGGACATCGGCTCCTTTGGGGTTCTTTCGAATTTTTACGAGCACATCGCGAGAGCAAAATGTCTGCTGCTACTCGAGTAAGTGTGGAGAAGGAAGGTCATCAAATGGCGTCTTTCTTGAAGCTTGCAGAGTTTTATTCGCCATTTTTTGGCTTGTATTCCTAATCTGGAGTCTTTCTTTTCGGCTGATTGCTCTCTTTTTCGTCTTTCGACCTTTTTCCCCCGCCAGATTCAAATGTTGGAGCTTGATAATTTGGACATTTATTAAATATTGACTTATGCTCTTGAATAGAATATTTCACGGAACATTTTTGGGCAGCTGGACTAACTGGTTGTCCTAACGATTGATTGATTGATTTGATTGGCTGATCGATTGATTGGCTGATCGCTTGATTGGCTGATCGCTTGATTGGCTGATCGATTGATTGGCTGATCGCTCGATTGGCTGATCGATTGATCGGCTGATTGCTTGATTGGCTGATCGCTTGATTGCTTGATTTGATTGGCAAGGTAGTTCTGTTTTAATTTGTCCAGTTCCTAATTGTTGTTTATTTCTTATTCCAGCACTCTCTGACGGCCCTAGGCAATAATCTTCGCAACCGCTACGACGATGCCTTTGTCCGGGGAGAGGTGACCAACCTCCGCAACCAGGTGTCCGTGCTGCACGACACCATGCTGGCCTTCATCGACCGCGTGGACAAACGACTCGCCGCGCAGGATGAGGAGCAGAAACGCACGGCTATCCGGCTGTCCCGCCTCGAACGTGCCCAGAAGCTGAAACCGCTCCGTTCGCCGGGGCGTGGAGCGGTGGGGCAACCGCGCCAGCAGAACGGCAGCCGTTCCTCCGCGAAGAAGGAAATCATCGGCCGGGTAGATACGGGCGAGTCGAGCGGCGAGCCGCCGAACGGACCCTTCCCCATCATGGATGAACATGGTGAATACCTCCTTTCGACCGGCTTGTTCGGTAAATTGATTGATTAATGGTTTGGCCGTCGGATTGAAATACTGGCTTGTACGGTAAATTGATTGATTAATGGCTTGGCCGTCGGATTGAAATACTGGCTTGTACGGTAAATTGATTGATTAATGGCTTGGCCGTCTGATTGAAATACTGCAATTAAGCCATCGTCTTTCTTTAGCTTAAATTCAATCTCGATCTTTTCTTAAATTTTCCTTGATTAGTGTTCTTTTAACTAAATTATGAAATCGATTTACTAATCGGAATATAACTAAATTTTAAATAGATTGATAATTCGCCGCGCAAGACTTTTCAGATATACTAATTGATTGATTGATGAATCGATTGATTGAATAATTGATTGACAGATTGATTGATTGATAAATCGATTGATTGAATAATTGATTGACCAACTGATTGATTGATTGATTGAATATCCGGTAGTTTCTCAATTTTGACTGACGTATAAGCATTTCGTTGCCGTGTTTTTGATGTTATTTGTTTTTGAAATTTGGAAATTTCTGATTCAATGATCAAACAGTTTTTTTTGTTTGCTTTCAGGTAATCCGACCCACTTTGTAGCCACTTTCGGCGGTAACGGGTCCGGCGAGCTAGTGGACGGCGCCACCATGATCCAGATCTCCTCCACCCTGCATGGCACGGAAGGGGAAGAGGCTGAGGACGGCGGCGGCGGCGAGGAGGAGGATGCGAACAATGGCAACGAAGATGACGCCAGCGAAGACGACGAGGACGCCAACAAGGAGGAGGAAGACGAGGAGTACATGGAGACAGACGAAGCGGTGGCGTCGATTTCGGAGCCGCGGACGCTGCAGCAACGCATCTCCGAGCGCCTGGCCTTGGGCAAGCGACGAAAGAGTAGTGCGAAGAAGCCTATGGAACCACCGGGAATTGTTGACTGGGTATGTTTTCTACCAGTTCCTGTTGTGTCATTAGAGTCTGTTCGGAGCGATACATAACCTTAACTCCTATCCCCAAGTCCTTGTGACGTCACGAAAAGGGGCGGGGTATCGACTTACGATAACTCTCATCCTAAAAAAAATCAAGTTTAAGGAAGGCTCCTTTGAAATCGTTCACATTCATTCCCGCTGCCGATTAACTTTACAACGATACATTTTTGGAAAGGGAATTCATTTTGTGATTTTCGGGTGCTATTGGGGATGGGTGGAATGTTCTGATTCTCGTTCAGCGGTCTAATTTCCGGTTTTTCAACGTTGGATAGCCGCTCCACTGGCGGTAGCGGGAGTCCGCTCCGTCACATTG
>LRSR01001993.1:0-13048 GCA_001579985.1 Hypsibius dujardini | reverse complement strand
AACGGTTTACTTTCAGCACCGCCGTAGGTAGTCCGCCCACCTGGCGCTGTCTTCTGCCCCGTAGTCGATGCTTTGAAAGCCAGACTTTTGTGAAGATCCACCCATAGCAGACGAGCATGATCACATAAGGTAGCAGTACGTTGATGACCTTGAAGTTAAATGGTGAAAATAAGCGTCCATTATAGAGAAGCTTTTCATTGAAAATTCATGTGTTAATGGGAGGATCTGGGATCTGCCATTTTCGAAGGTCAAGGTTAATCTACGCAGTCCAATGTTCAAATGAGCTTCAAGAGACACTTCTTTGTTCTTCCAGTCAGGGTTCTATCGAAAGACTTCTGCCGGCCTTAAAGGGTAAAGTTATTACAGCACATCAAATGTTAAGGGAAGCGGGTGCAAATTCTCTGACCGAAATTCAAACAGCGGAGTCTAAGAAAGAAGCTTGAACGGCTTGGCAGTTCTGTGGTCTGTCTGGCGCTTGCAATTAGCGGCCAGTAAACAGCTTGCAGGATCTTGCCGCAAGCAACAAAATCTTTGAAACTGCAAAATTTTGCCAAAGTTTTAATTCTCTGCAATGGTGTCTCATGGGTTTCACAAACGTTTGCCAATTAGAAGTTTGGAATAGTAAAGTATTTGTAAACATTTTCATTTTCACCTTTTCGAGTCCTCGTTTTTCCGGTTCCTAATCTCCGATTATGATTGTCAAAAGACAAAAACTGGTAAAGACATTCTAGAGCGACGAATAAGTTCACTAAGAATAGATCCGTGAATTGTGGTGATATGACCATTCAAGTTAGGTCAGCCCAATGATGACGTTTTAAACCATGAAATTCTCTCTCCATTTTTATAATTCAGAATTAACTGGAGAACTTCGGTATAAAACAGAAAATGTTTTAATACTCACCTTAGACATAGTTACGTATGTCGGTGAATTGGTCAGTGTATAAGTACATTTCATACTCTCCGTGGAGAAGCCATACGTGATATTAACGACGAACAAGGGTGGCGCAAAGGTCGCCGCAGAAATGACCCATGTAGCAGTAATCGAAAACCAGGTGAACCATTTGGACTTGCCCAGCGTATGAAGGCGTCCCGAGACAACGACAGCAAACAGCCGATTCACGGCGATGGCGGAATGTGCGTATGCTGAAGCTGTTAACGTGGTAAAATGAGTCAACGCCAGAAAGTTGCAAAAGCCAAACGCGGAGCGACGAGCGAGGAAGCCAGCTTGCTGGACAATGCCTCCGTAGATGTGGAAGGGACAAACGAGACCGCAGAAAAGGAAGGTGGCGAGGCAGAGGTTGACAAACAGGAGATTGGACGAGGTTTTCTGTCGGTTGTAACCCCTGCAGATAATCCAAACGCAGAGGAGACTGCCCAGAAAGCCGCCCAAGGCGAGGGGAATGAGTATGACACCGAAAACTTTGGAGATCCAGGAGTATTCTAATGGTCGGCTCGTACCGTTGCTAACGGTGGAGTTATTCATTGCAGGGGCCGCTTCAGGCAAAATTATATAGTGACAACTGCTGCCATTTTTGTCGCTCTTATATCCATCTTTAGGTCATGCAACCTTTACATTGTATTAATCCTGTCGGAACACTTAGGGTGAGAATATTGAGTCTCCGTCGCCCTCCCACCTTAGTGGTATTTCTATGCGTAGGCAGACAGATGACCTCAACGAGGAAGGGTACACTGTAGAGCATATTGTTTTGGAATGCCTTTTTTGCGCGTTTAAAGTGTCATTCATTTGGAAAGGTTAGTGCGCAGCACGGCAAATAATTAAGAGCATTTCATGCCGTTTCTTGCACATGTAATGCGATTACCATTATCAATTCATTCGAGGTAGACACTCCGCACAGCGCTTCCGGACGTGCTCTTTCCGGTGGCAACAACTCTCGCGGGAGATGGAAAGGACGTGAGGAAGAACGGTCATCACGGTCTATCCTGTCGTTCGGCTTCAGTAGGCATGTTAAGGCTGAGATCAAAGCGGTTTAAACCGGTTCGTTTACGGTTTACCCGGTTCAATTTAGGTTTAAAAGCGAACTCATTCAAACAGGTTTTAATGTTTGATTGAAACAGAACAAAAGCGGTTTCAACCGGTTTTTTTTATATTTTTCGTCAAAAACACTACCAAACCTGGTTTAAATTTCCATTTTTTAGAGGAAAAACTCAGATGCTAAAGGTGTTCTAGTACATCAGCAATCATTTCTCACAAAATAATTTGCAAATTTCCCGTTTTCGTTCTCTAAATCCAATTTTGGGGAATTAGTGCCCTGTTTATTTATGTATAGTCGTAGAAATAAAATTTAACAATTGCTCTCAAACAATCTAAGCCATAACGCAGTCCGCGGACAGTGGGTAAAGGCAGTGTACATACCTGAAGGTTCAAATCAACACAATCAAGTCGTACAATCTCCACTGGACCGCAAGAAAGTAGTACTTCGTTCGCCGGCGTTTTTAAGGAGGCCAAGGAACCGAAACATAAGGAAGAGATTTTTGGGAAAGTTCAGTTCTAAACTAATATTTTTATTGTTTTGTCTGAGATTAACAATCCCTGTTCCTTGCGTTTAACGTGTAACGTGTGTAACGTGACATTAAAAGGACTTGTGTAACATTAACTTACCTTAATCTTGTACATTTTTGTGGATTTCCAACCGTTTACCTTGGATGAATAATGATGTTGCTCAGCTGTTTTACCCCGAATGATACATTGTACTGGTATGCTTATTTTTAGTATGCGGGCACGAGTTTAAAATAATTAAAAATTGGATACTTGGGTAACTTTAAATACTGCCTTAATTTAATCCCTGGCCGGGTGCTTGTGTAAATCTTAATTCTCCCTTAAAATAGCCCCTGTCTTCCACCCAAAACGCGATGCTTTGGCAGCGCCAACCTTCCAAACGATGCAGCTCTAACATGCCACCATAATCACCAAGGTCCCAAGCATAATGACTATATACGAAATTGCGTATGCCGATGAAAACCTACTTTTGCTTTCAAAGTTGTGTTAAGCGAGCAATGAGTTACCGGCACGTGGGTGAGCGGTAAAAAGCGTACCGGTAGACTGTATTGAAAGTGATACACAAAATTATATTATTATTAGTGATATATATATATTCTCTACATCGAAAGTTTACGGCCGACCATGCACAAACGACCAAGCCAAAAACAGCGAGCCTTGACTCCTCTGTGATATCAATACATCTGTTCTTAGAAGTTCTTAAGATTCTTCCTACATACGCTATTCGGCATGCATTGAACGTAATGTGCACGTTCCCTCGTCGCCATCTATACTTATTCACAACAAGGAAGTAAACAAAACTTTAATCTATGGCCGATAGGTTGAATGCACATTTCGCCAAATGGCGTGGCTGGCTCATCATGCGCATAACTATGGCAGAGCAATATTATACGCCATTTTGCGTTTCCACGGCCTCCCTTAAAAAAATACGTCTGTTAATCGTGCGAATTAAATTTGCCTTGAATGATTCACCAACTATTAAAAAGTCTTTAATGATATCAGTATGATATTCATTGGCCTTTTGTACGGCGACCTTATCAGCTTCCTCCTTGATTGATGCGACAATACCAGAATGTTTCTCCGGATATCCACAAACAGCGAGGAATACAAGCAAAGCCCGTTTTTATTTCCTTGCCTCTTTTCATGAGACCCATCCAGCAATAACCGAGCTAAAGCTCGCTGGATGTAAACTAGAGGAGATCACGAAGAGCGCTCTGGGCCGGTTCCCCAACCTTATCACGCTCTACCTGTCGGACAACGCAATTACCAGCCTACCGGAGGATGTTTTCGAGACCCTCCCCGATTTGGAAGAAATTCGCTTAAACTCGAATGATCTTTTCATTCTACCCGACAGCATTTTCATCAATAATTGTAAAATCAATTTGGTCGACCTGAGTTTCAATTAATTTTCCGCCATCCTGCGGGAAATTTTTAAACCAATTTGGCTGCGGATGAGAAGAAACCCGTCACGGAAATTACGGCTGACTACTTTAAATATTCATCCAACCTTGAGCGACTACAATTATTTGGTTTGAAAATTATCGCCATCAATCATCATACCTTTTCGGGCTTGTTCAAGTCCAATTTAACCTCTTACAGCCCACGAGCTGTCGCTACCTATCGAGGAAATGCAGCACTGTAGAGTTCCAACCTACGTCATCACACAGTAAAAAGCAACCGTTTTGATTGATTGCAAAGATGTGCGAACCACAAGACCGCACGTGTCGATTTATTGATTGTGTAAGCAGTTCACAGTTACAATTTCATCCTTCCTTTCTGCGATCGATTCATTGATTCGTGCTCATTTTTTTGTGTTTTCTTTAACATTTAAAAATAAATTGGGCCGTCGTATTCGTTACACCGAAGAAGAAAGAAACAAGAAAAAGGACTCTTGATCGCTTCCGCCGTTCAAATTCGATTGATCGATTGAAGCGTAACAGTTGTTTTGGCCCACCGGGTCTGATTTACTGGGGGATCGGGAACTCTACAGTAGATTGATGCTTGCAATCCAGTCGTGACGGAATAAACACAAAGACTCACTTCTGTACATTTTTCGTAATTTTTTTAAAGGTTTCGGTCTGTCGGTTATATTAACAATTAAGATGATCAACGGAGCGAGGTCTTCTTTGCGGATGTTTGCAACCGTGATTGCCCAGGTTCATAGATGCTAAACACAACGTAAAGAAATTGAGGGAGTGCCACGCAAAGCCCGTTTAACCAATGAGCAATACTCGAAAAGCAAAGCGATGCAGAAGTAATCTAAAACGCATGGGTGGCTAAATCAACGAAATAAACTATATCCAACGGAAGCGTAACACGAGGGACAGGGGAGTAAGGTCTTTATTCCATATTGGCATCGTTGATACCGAAGGTGAACTCCAGCCGAGGAACGGCCACAAATCCAATATATAAAATTTTTTTGGACAGTTTCTAAAGCAGGGAGGTAAAAACATCGACGAGAAAGAAGGAAACTGTCAAGACTAAATGTTGCGCAGCACTATTTATAGTCGCGCCGGACCGCGCACAGACGACGCGAAAGATTCGATGAATACACGACAAGTAAAGGGTGTGGCCCGGCGAGACCGAATACAGAGAAATCATCAATAATTATAAGCAGTTTTAAGGGGCTAAATCTTTCCAAACAACATGCTTTCATTTTTTGTTATCAAACGTCGTTTCTACGAGCCTGGTCTGAATCAAATCCTTCCCCATTTTTACTTAAATATTTTATTGATTTGTCGACTCCTTTGTCCGTTGCGGAACCCGACAAGTCCGGGTTGGGCGAAACCTTCCTGCGCTTGAACAGACCCATTTGGGTCAACCATGCCGAAATTTTTGTTCTCATCGTCGAGTTCAAGCAAGCATACACAAGCGGATTCACTGCACAGCCTGCAAGATACACGGGCACGTTTAGGGTTTTTACATGTGGAAACCAGGACATCTCATATTAGGACGGGGGGGGGCAAAATAAATGTTTTAAAAATTGAACCCAATATTCGGTCTTTTGTTCCTGATGAATTGGAAACTTGTGGGGGTGGGGGGGGGGGAGGGTCGATTTCCAAAAGCCCAGAAATTTCAAACATTGTCAAATACTTAAGGTTTTCCATCAAATCTGTGATTTGTTTGAGTATAACATACGCACCCTAATGGTATGCAACTACAACATTAAAAAAAAACATTAAAAAAAAGGTTTAAAAGCATTCAAGAATAGTTAGTTCAAATTTGATAGAAAAAAAGATTTGTGTTTTTGTGAATAAAAGTTCAGTATAATTTGAAAATGTTCTGAAATTCCAGTGGACCCTCGAAAATTAGATTCCCACACTCCCACAAGTTGCAAAATGATCAGGCATTGTAGACCAATTTTAGGTTTCATGTGGACGAAAATTCATTTGCCCCTCTGCCCACCCCTTCTTCTGCCATGAGGGGCTCTAGTTCGGGTTAGGCTTCAAGTCCCTCTCCTGTTCCCTTTCCCCTTTTGTATCCTTTATTGCTTTTACGAGTGCTGGCCAATGTCCCTTTGAGTTGTCGTAACAAATTTAATGATTTTGCAAAGTCAAATTGTTCCTCAATCTTTCTATGTAAAGATCCGAGATTCGGACATAAGTCGAATAAAAGGTGTGACCATAACCATGGAAGTGAAGATAAAAGTGAGCATTTTGATTTTTCACTCGACATTGTCTCGGGGAATGTCCAATTATAATTGAATTTTTGTGTGAAAAGCAAACCGCAAGGATTTTAAAAAAGTCAACCCGCATTTATTAAGTTCAAGGACTTTTGGTCAACATCGAAACATAAAAAAAAGGGGAAGGGGAGGGGGACTTGTGGTCTAAGCCTCCGGGTTCCGACAGGTAAAGAACCCTAAACGAGCTCCTATTTTTATAGCACTACAATTTAGATTTCATTCCTCACCGGTCCACCAGAGATAGTTCAACCCAATCCCCAAGGGCGACTGTATCTCCTGCCGCGTCCGTCCCGACACCCCGTAGACCGCACTTGGGAGGTAGCAAGCGAAAAAGGTCACGCACGTTACAAAGGCAATCTTCGTCACCCTGATCTCCTTTCTGGCGGAGCGACTTTCTTTGGCCGCCATGATTGGGGGCATGCCACCTGCTTGAAGCGTTCGTCTATCTAGCACCCAGCGCTAAATTTTCGTCAGATCTGGCCCAGATCTGGTAAATCCTCCCATATACGGTCTCACGAGATCTGACGAAATTAACATACTATTCTTGGCAAGAATGTTGGGTGAGAAATCCGGCAGTTCTCGCCAGAAAACTCTAAAAAGTATCTGGCGAGATCTTTGCCAGATCTCACCAGAATGGTCAGCTACAATTCGTCAGAAGCTCAGGGCGTACCTTCAGTAATTGGCGGATTATGATTTTCTCACTGAATCTCGTCAAAAATAGACCAATCGGAATAAATTGCACAAATTTTTAATTGGCTGCAAGAAATCGTTGTAAACACGCCCAAAATCGAGTTTGTCGCCAGAGACTCATATTAATACCATATTCTCCGTCTAAAACATTATGCGAAACAATGTCCTACAACACTGTGGCTACTGCGATCAAAGCAAATTACGTCAGTGAAAGCAGCATAGCATGAAGAGTATGTAGCCAAAAATATATAAATGAAAATGGGAATGGCCAAACAATCAAACATTACTGTATAATTAGTGCTATTTGTACAGACAGCTGGCAGTACGCGCAGTAATTTCACAAAGTCTTGTTCTGTTTTTCTTGTTCTTGGTAAAACTTTTTCTTGTGGTCGCTAATGCAAGATCCGAAGACATCTTCCATTGTTGTCTTGTTGATGACTTCATCAGGTCTGTTCCTTTTCAGGAGCCACTGTTCCATTTGTCCTGCAAAGGAGAAGATACATGACTCATTTGCAGGCCAATTAAGACGCTCCATATTTGCAACAAATTTCGTTACTTTTATTAAGTACAATTTTAATAAATTATTAACAAAAAGTAAAACTGCCATCCCCCACCACCGTTCCACTTAATCAAGCAGGGGCATTTATGCCCTCCAGTGTGCCCTTGTAAAGGATCGAACTCACTTTCGATCATGATCTTTCCTTCCGTTCGGAGTTCTGGCTTTCCCGCACGTTTGGCACCAGATTCAGTAGCGACTGAGTTCATCTTCTCATCGTGGGTAAAAACGATGTCGAAAGCTGCACGAATGGCCTTCTTCCAATAAGTTTGCCCCAACATGGCATTCTGCAAATAAAACGTCTAATCGTTATTTTATTAATGAAATAAATTAAGGCGCTCTGTTCAATATCGAAAACCAATTCCAATGGAAATCAGACCGCGGAAGTACGTACCAACACTTGCCGTTTTTGTTCTGCGTTCGGTTCTTCTGCAGAGTTGCTGCTAGATGGAATGCTCTCCTGAAATGTAGTAGCATTTTAATAATATGTATTTGAGTGCCTAAACGTCACACACTAGAATATCTGTCTCTCTGACGCTCTACCTATTTTGATGTCGGTCTGCATGTCTTTGTGTCTGTTAGTCATTCAATGTCTGCGTTGGTACACTGTATATTTGTTGTCTGTCTATCTGCCTGCTTACTTGTTTATCTGTTTGTCTGGCTAATTATATTACCACTGGATGGAGTCGAATGAGCTTTCGAAGTTCTTCAATCTGCTCGGTCAACCTGGGAACCTGTTCCACTACCTACAAGAAAGAACACGTTGAATGCTAAAATATTCTGCTTGGCCCGGTAGAAAAACAAGAAAATAATCATACCGTTTTCAATTCCTGTATTTCGTTTGCCATCGCGTTAAATCGTGAAGAATGCTCACAGAGTGCCTGCAATTGGTGTAGGTCATTAAACAATCAGTGGGCATTAGCGTTGCTGCAAGAAATCCATACCAGGGAAACGAGGCGGGTTGAATCGGTCTGGTGGCGGAGGGCGCCACATGTGTGTGTGTGAAGCTGAATGAGTGTTATTTACAATTTACATTTATGGCGCCCTCCGCCACCCGACTGACTCAACCCATGTAGAGATTCAACCCACCGCGTTTGCTTAGCATACATTCTCTTCATATCATTCTTAGTCAGTACAAAATCTAATGAACCGAGATCAATACGAATTATTATTATTTTTTTGTAATTTTAGAAATCAAAATGCACGTCTTAAATTGTTCAGCAAACATAATAAATAGTAAATAAAAAAAATTTAAAACACATCTTTTAAATTTTTTTCTATAATTTAAGTATGTGATCTACAACACGGATCGAATAGACACTTTCCCCGTTACCTGCGTTGGGGGATAAAAGTTGTTGGGAGCTTGGTGTTGATAAGAACTGGAGTAGTAAGATGAGTATTGGTTTTCAGCGCTGTACGGAGTCAGGAAATTTCTTTGGGTTTCGCTCGAAGGTCCAGGCTGTGAGTGATACTGCTGACCGCTACATTGAGCAGGTGGAGAGTGCTGAACTCGGCAGCCGTATTGAACCACCTGCGTGTTGGGGTGTCTGTCGCGCTTGCCGTGGGGCCACTGAGTGTCTGTTTGGTGTCCGGCAGAGAAAGGGGCCCTGCCACTCTGAAGTCTTGCATCATAAGGCGGCGGGGAATTCTGTTGATTTCCTTTGCTAGCTACGGCTGATGGGGAGGGCAGGTTTCCGCCGCATGGCCTGGTCTCCGTCAACCGGGAATCTCCGTTGCCCACCACAACCAGCTGAGAGTTGCAGTCCCGTGGTGCAGAGTTTTCATTCAGCTGCGGCTGAAATGAATGATCTCCGCTACGCTGCAAGAAATATAATTTTCACTTCGTATTGGCTACTAATAATATTTTTGGGAATGCACCAACTATCATGTCCACAATAATTAACGCATGGCCTAAGCAAAATTTGGCTCAAAAAATGACCTGCATTTTTTAGTAAGGACTAACATGGGAACGTTTGGGATGTAACCTCCTGATCGGAGTGGATTTCTTTTCCACAAATACCAGTCCATATATCATGATTTTACATTGGGGTCTCGGGGTCGCAATCACATCCGTGGTTTCAGAAAAATAATAAGGAAGGAAAAAATTCCAGTACTACTTTGTCTTATGGCTCGGGGCTTGATTGATTGATTTGTTAACAACGTTTCCGAAGTTATTATGCCTTTCCATTTCAAATTCAATTTGAAATCGATTGAAATTAGCAGAATCCTTTATGGATGCCAGGGGGCGGAGCTATGAATCATTTCTGCAACGTCACTTCGAACCTAGACTGAAACTAGCCCATAGCTCCGCCCCCTGGCATCCATAAAAACGATTCTGCTGATGTCAATCGATTTCAAATTGAATTTGAAGTCGAAAAATATAAAAAAAATTGGAATCAAACGTTTTTACTGCTTGGAATAAAAGAAATTGAAACTTCGGAAACGTTGCTAATGAATCAATCAATCAAGCCCCGGGCCATTGTACAAAGTGGAGCGGGAATTTCCTTCTTTCTTATAATTTTCCGAAACCGCGGATGTGATTGCGACCCCGAGACCCCAATTTAAAATCATGATATATAGACAGGTATTTGTGGGGGAAAAAACCACTCCGATTGGGAGGTCGAATCCCGAAACTTTCCCAAGTAAGTAGAGTTTAAGTTTATTAACTAGACAGGACCTATAAAGTAGAAGTGATGCTTACTTGTTCGACAGTGCGCGTAGAAGAAAGAGGCACGGCATTCTGAAGAAGTGAATTTTCTGCAACTCCTGGCTCGAGAGATTCTGGCTCGGATTTCTTGAGATAAAAGTGATAATTAATACATGAGACAAGATTAGGACGAAGGCGTGCCGGGCAGCAGAATCACAACCTGTATCATTATCAACTGTGCAGACGCAGTAGCTCAAGTTACTGTTGAAAACTGAAACCTGCGTTATTTTTTTACGTTAAAGCCAGTTTGGGGACTCAAAATCGTCTCGATCAGCCAAAATGCTAGATTCCTTTTTCTGTTGGTATGCAAAGCTAATTTCATATTATCGATCCAGCCCACTTCATTTCCCCTACCCGAAGTCATTCCGTCAGGGGTGTGTATAAAAGGTGTGAGATAGGAGATAGGGGATGTGAAATGGGAGATGGCGGATGGGAGATGGGGAGAGGGAGGATGAGATGACACTGGCAGTGCCCAATTTTGGCACGCCGACGTTGTGTCCCCAGACACTCTCTCCAGGTGTAGAGACTGTTCCCACACATTCTGTCCAGATAGAGAAACTGTCTCCATAGATTCTGTCCTTCTGCTGACACTGGACAGAATCTATGGGGACAGTCTCTCTATCTGGACAGAATGTGTGGGAACAGTCTCTCTACCTGGAGAGAATGTCTGGGGACAAAAAGTCGGGCGCTTCACATGAAAAGGACACAAAGCCGGGAGGACAGAATGTCAGGGGACAACGTCGGCGTGCCAAAATGGGGCACTGCCACTGCCAGTGGCATCTTATCCCCCACACTCTCTCCCCATCTCACATCCGTCATTTCTCATCCACCATCTCACACCTTTTATAGAAACTCGTCCGTCAGACCGTTGCAAATAAATACTTACCCTGAGAGACGGTTGCTTTGACGGCTTCTTTCCTGCCGCTTTTTTTTCCGCTCCTCTTGTTTCTGCAGCCTTCTTGGTCCGTTTGGACAATTCCTTCTCGGCCTAAATTTATGCGAATTAATTTTTTCATAGGCCAAGAATTGTAAATTCTGAGGATGTAGGATTCTGAGGATTTAGGTAGACATGTTATATTCCCAGGGACTTACATAAAAATCAATCCCGACATTGTCGGCGAACCTTTTCCCCGAGGCGCATAGGTCTTCCAAATTGCCTTGGACCGACAAATAGCCGCCGAGCTCTTTAACCGTTCGCGCTGTAAACAAATAAATGCGATAATGTTAAAATCAAAATTTATTAGAACTTTGGAAGTTGGATTTTTTGTATGAGTCACGGTGTAATATACTCCATTTATACCAAGCAAACGCCCTGACGTGAGTCGGGTTTTGACCTGAATCGGTAGGGAGGCGGAGGGTGCTACAAGTAGATAACAATCTTACTTATACACACGCTGCACTCATTGCGGCGCTCTCCGCCCCCCGACCGATTTAAGTCAGGGCGTTTGCTTGGTATGTACTCCATACAAAAGAGAAGCAGTCAAATGCCTTAAAGATTTAGGACCAGAGTACCTGAGTCGATGTGGACCAAAACTCCTCGATAATACGAGTCACCAGGAGGCCATTTCACTTCGCAAATATTTCCCACACGAAGAACTTCGTCATCAAGAGGGTTAGTCTTGCGGATATCGCTCAAAAGACTCACTTCGGCAGATTGTTCACCAAAATAATAAACGACTGCACTTCCCGTTGGCTCGACTGAGTTTCCTGTAGTCGGGGCCAGTCGTTTGGATCGCTGTTGTGCCATTGATCTGTAGAAACGTTGTTCCTGTACGTGAATAAATAAATTCAACTAATGCATTAACGAGAAGTTGAAAAGTCGAAATCTGTTGGTTGCAGTTTTTCCTGTTTCCCTGCAGGGTGTGTTGGTTTTCTGTTCGAGTTGAATGGAGGAAATACGCGTTATTTTCACTGCTATATTTACGGGAAAATTGAAGAGAATTTTTGCCAATTTGTCGGAATCAACGACAATTGTTGGTGTAATTTCTCGGAAGATATAGCAAGAAAACTTCTCGCAATTCTCAAGGAGAGGTGCCTGTGCATACACAACAATGAGTAGCATTACGCACACTGCCGCTTGTGTGGAATTCTTGGAATCAGATAACAGGAGGGACTATGCTTCAATGTGCGTGTATCGCTATTTTTTCGTGCAGCCACACAATGTGAACTGTTCAAGATGGCACAGATAGCGGTTATGCTTGGGTAAGAAGTTATACTCATTTCAAAGTCGATCAGAAAAGCCGAATAGTAACATTGTATATAGTGCTGAAATATCTCCTCTACAAAGGGCAATAGAAACTTTTTCCCGTAATATACGCAGTAATTACGTAGATGTCATATACTCCGTCACAATCGATATCATTTTTCTTTCTTGGAATGGAAAGTAGATGCACGGTTTAATGCCAATGAGGAAGCTTACGTCGAGGCAGATGTGTCTAAAAAAAATTTAATTTCCGATTAGTTCATTTGCAATGAGTACAGCCCGTATAATACATGTCTCTCGTGCAAAATTGATCTCAAAAAAATTCTCGTACTTACTCCTTAGGGACCACAGTGAACAAAGTTGCGACGTTCCATGTGCCAATGAGCCGACGACCGTAGATAAATAACTTGGAATGAGTTCGGCAGTAGAGGAGCTCGGACACCTCCAAAAAATATCGCCCACCGCGTACAGGATAGCAGGCAATGTAGGAACAGGAGCGTACGGTGGCGCGGCGATACCGTAAAGACCAGACGGACACACCCATAACCTCGACATTCGTGAACGCTTTTACTGAGCAATTATGGCAACAGAATGAGGCGGTGGCGACCCAACCGGATGGCAACGGTCCTGGTTTTGAAAAGGCTTTCCAATTTGATTCCTGAACTGGGATATTCAATCTAAACCCATGACAC
>LRSR01001990.1:0-15263 GCA_001579985.1 Hypsibius dujardini | reverse complement strand
TTCATTATAATCTTATTTAAATGCTAATCTTTTATTATAAATCAAATACTTTTTTATTTCAATAATTTTGCCGGTGGGTTTACTTTTTATTTTTTATTTAATTTAATTGCGGACACGTTATTTAAACAACATTAGAGTTAGTTCTAGCTCCAACTATTTCTGATATCATGAATACCATCTATCCTTTCCTGTTGCAGTACGATCTGAAGAAGATTATTCGCGCCTGCAAGAAATCATTTGCCTGCAATGGGACGGTCGTCGAGCACCCCGAATACGGTGAGGTGATCCAGTTCCAGGGCGATCAGCGCAACAACATCTGCGAGTTCCTCACCACCAACGCCATCGCCAAGCCGGCCCAACTCAAAGTCCACGGTTTCTGAGCGTGTGGATCGGAGGAACCGTCGCAAACGGACCGGACGACGACAACGACACTTCCACTCTCCTGAGTTTTTTTTCTCCAACAGCTAGAGTTGCATACTTGTTTTTTTTTCATATTGTGTTCTTGCTTTCGAACTGCACTATTGTTGGTCGGTGGTGTTCAGTTATACTTTCCAGAAAATGAGCGCTAGAAGCTTAGCACTGCGGAAACATGCGAACGAGATGTAGGTTTTGCTGATAGCGTCGGAGGAGATGTAGGTTTTGCTGATAGCGTCGGAGAAAGGCTCGTGCGTTTATGTTTAGAGCATACTTGTATACAGTGTAGCTTGAGTTATTATTACATCTTTAGAGGTGCAGAAGATGCTCGCTTTGCTTTATTTCCGCTTCCTGTCGTCGTGTATGATAAACGTAAACTTGGGGGAGATTGGTTGTGCATAAACATCGCCTACGTTTTCACATTTTCAGCCACAGAATCATTGTATTTGACTCCTTCCATTGTGAGAGAAGTCTTAGGGGATGGGGGAGGGGCTCAGAAGATAGCAAAACTAAACTAAAAGAACTAAACTTAAACTACACTGAAACTTTTATTACCGTAACTAAATTCTTGGCTTTAGTTTTTTACTTGACTAAAGAAACTAAACTGCGGTAAAAGTTTTAGTTACTACACCTTTAAATGGGAAAACTGCACAAAATTAAAATTAGCGAACTAATTTCGGCTAAAACTAGACTAAACGTTTTAGTTACTCGTAGTAAAAAGACTAAACTAAAAATTCTTAGTTACTAATTAGTTTACTAAATTTAGCTTTTGCTATCCCTAATACTACATGCATTGAGGTGGGCTCCCTATGAACTCTCTTGTCTCACGATCTGGTCCATGTCTTCAGTCGTCGTTCCGTTCCCCTTCCATTTCATCTCTAGTCTTCCGTCTTTTTGAGAACCCTGCGTTTTAGTCTTGGGCACCATTTTTCATGCGGTCTCTGCCTTCAAACACCACCCTTCTGTTTGTCCTTCGACCGTCGGTCTTTCCGTGAGCCCTCCCGCTTCACCATTCCCGTCGTATCTAGCAGTTCCTCCTCGACGACTTGCGCGAACTGGTGAGGAGCGCTTAAACTGTCAGCCTGGTCCAACTCCAACTGACACCAGCAGACATTAGCACCGTGCAGCGCCTTCAGCTGTAATTCAGCTGTAATTCCTCCAAATGCTTAAAAAATTGAAAAACAATACTGATATAACGGTGTATATTTTTTTTCAATTCTAAGATCTTCAACCCTAAATGGACCTTTCTTTTAGCGCTTCAAACTCCGTACGCAATGAGATGTTTTCATTCTCCAGAAAATGAATTCGCTTCACCAGGTAGTCCCATCCACGGCGGAAGCGGCTGGCCCAATCTTCATCTATGCCGGGTGCGGATCTGAATAGTTTACTCGATGCGGGACGGTCGAGTGTATAGCAATAAAGAGATACCAGAAGAGACCTGGTGTTCTTGTTTGTCGTGGAGGAATTTTAAAAGAAAAACATAACGAAGGAAGGGTAATGTTATTAGTTGTTAACCTTTATATAGTGGTGCGAAAAGACATAAGATAAAATGGCTACCAACTATCTCCTGAATCTCCCACACCTACAATTGCTTTGTATTAACAACACTTTGGATGAATGACATGGATAGCTGATCTCGATAACCCATTGGGTCATTAGCCTGGATTGTATTACACGGGAGATCTGCCGCAAAATCTGACCCCGGCTCGAACATATTGTTGGGTGGTACCCAACAGTTACGCAATACTTACTAATAGTATGGTCTATCTACCTAGTTAACCCATTCCTATCTACCCTCACATTCTATAATGTACTTACTCAGCTGTTATGACGTACATAATTCCGCCATGTCGGCAGGAACTAGTACGTTAGCTCAGGAACTATTCTTTATCCCTGACTATATAAGTGTGTGTTCTACAGTAATCTGGGAGAGTTCCTTCCTTTCTCCTCCTAACAGTAAAGTCTTCCCTCAATTCTTCTCCTATTATTCAGTCTAATAGCTTGCATGTTCAGGTTCTTCCGTCCTAGTAGGGACGGAGGCCTAACAATATGTAAACAGTATATAGCGCATATAGGAATGTAACTCGCGATTGGCCTTTAGAAACCATGAGACCGCATTATTATTATTATTTTCATTACGGTGTTTATACATTATTGTAGTCGGAATTGTTCTTCTGTTCGTTTTGTTCCTTGGTTTTCTGCTGGTTGTTCATCTTGGTTTGTTGGTTCGCGATTTGGTTTCGTGCGGTCAGAACTAATTACAATGGTTATTTTGTTTATTTAATCAACAGAAAATTGGTTACCGTTTGTTCGTTTATTCACGTGTGACTGTGTTGGCTTTGTTTCGTTTGCGGCCAAGCCGCTCGCTTTGATGTGAAACAGGGTTCTTTAGCCTTGTTCGTTTGGCGACGGCCTTGGTTGAGTCTGCACTTGGTTAAATCAGTCGACGCGTTTTCGGCTTTACACTGACATTTTCGTTGAGCTCCGTGTCTGGTTTGTTTATTCGTCGTTTTTCGTAGTCTTCCTGTAGTCAGTGGGCTTGTTCGCGAGAACTTCTATTACTTCTTCACCATTTAAGGATATTGTTTCTTTGTGCATTTTTGGGAATTAATTATGCTCATGTTCATCCTATTAAATTTGCGCCTCAGTAGCGTCATAGAAGTATTGCGGCGTCCGGCCGTGGAGCGGTTGAAGCGGGCGGAAGTTGTCCTCCAAAACGACGGCTGCGTTGGCGTTGTTTTTGGCCGATCTCTTCGTTTTCGACCACAGCCTCCGGAGAGCGTTCAGCTGGTTTTGGGAGATGGGCAGGGTGTTCGGCAGGACTGACCAGATCACGGCCTCCGAGCACGGCGGCGTGGTTAGCGAACCCAAATACCGCACGTACGAGTGGTTACGGGGTACCAGGTCGCTCAGCGTGAAACCCGGCAGTGGAACACTCGCCGTCGTGCCTGAAATTTATATCAAAAAATATTTTATTTAGATATACGGAACATTTTTAATTGGATTAACTGCAACATTTTAGATTTGGAAATCATTATGCGGTCCCCCTTTTACTTTTTAATCCAAACTTTTTAATTTTTTGGATGTAAAACCAACAATTCAAGAGAAATAAAGACTCTGCTTATTTATATTATTCAATCAGTTGATACAGGCTTAGCTGAAAGCAATTTGTAGCGCGAATTACTTTTGTAGTATTATAGGTGAATGGAAATTAAAATAAATAATCTCGGTAATATTTTTAATTGTTTATAATTTTGCTGTATCTCTACACGTATTTTAATCTTTCCGGAAAAGATGTAGAGCCGCATATCTTACTGGGACTCGTGATCAGTTCGAGGGCATGGATGATGGAATCGAACAGAGGATGGGTCTCCGCACTGAGTTCTCCGAGTACCCCCACAACGGCAAGTCCGTCGGAGAAGTTCGCGGCTGTCGCGTCCGGTAATGTCTTCTTCTGATGCACCAGATGAATCTACGGAAACAAAAATTGATTTTTGCTTCCTTATTGTGAAATGGGGCGTGCTCTGTCCGAGGAAGGAGTACTTCAACTGGATAACGTCGGCCGTTAATGACATGCTCCGACCCCACGAGGTCATGGGAGCCCCAATGGAGATGGGCTTGCTTGAAGATGTACTTTCCAGGCAGATCGCCGCCTTGCAATTGCGGGATCGTGATGAATGACGCCGTTATTTGCACTGTAAATAAAAAAATGTATTTACCATAAATTTACATACATGTGGCATGTTCATTAAATACAGATACAGGTATAGATATATATACATATTTAGTCAATGTCTGTGACTCTGTATATCAACATTATTATACTGTACATAAAAATGTAACGTCTGCTACTCTGCATATCTACATTTCGATATATATAAATTTAATACAAATGCACATAAATATGTTAAATTTCTGTAGCATTTTAGATATACGCGAATTGTTAGATTTGATAAAATGATCTACATGTCTATGAATGATCTATTATGGTGAGACAATTACCGGAATGGCCGTTGTTGAGGAAGGTCCAGGTGTCGTTGAGCGCCGCATCGTCATAGTCCACGAAGGTCAGTGGTTTCAGAGCAGGACTCCCGGTGTTTGCTTGAAAGTGCGCTGGCTCGATGTGAATCGGCGACTGGCGCTGACCACCGCATGCTTCGTAGGCTGTGTGCCATTCTGACGGACCTATCGCGTACTGGGGACCTGCGTAAGGCAACGAACAAACATTTTCCTTGCACACAAATTCAGTTTTATAGCTAGTTTCATCTTCTTTTTTTCAAATTACAGATACTGCCAATACACATTCTACATGGAATTATTATTATATACCCATTAATTTATGTATTTCAGAATTAAAATTAAAATCAGTATTCAGCAGAAAAAGAGAAATAATTAAACATGATGAAGATGGACATACAAGAATGAAACATGCTGTACTAGTAATGAGCTATAGGAATGTAGGATTAACAATTATTTTTTAATTTTTAATATTAATTGTTAATTGTATAATAATTGCGTATATTAATTGTTAATCAGTGCACTGACCGTTGGCTCCGACTCCGACCATCTGCCCGTACATGTAACTCCAAGGCTTAAGCTCCGAGTCAGAGGACCGCTCGAAAAAGCTTCCGGATTCCGCAGCATCAGTCGTGGATGGGTGACCGTCGTTTAACTCCCATGGGATCTCCGCGGTATGATACCCGGAAATGGACAACAAAGATAACAACAGCAGACCGTTGGCGCAAACTGAGCCGTAGTTCCACATGTTTACGGGATATACGGTTTTCTACAAGTACCAGTGGTACATGTAAGTAGAAAAGTGCTGTACCGGTTGTATATAAATTTGACTATTGAGACAAGTAGAGAGATAAAGAAGGAAACCCCTTGTAACACACTAACAAAAAAGGTTGATTATATGTGCGGTGAAAAAGGGCTCTATAAATAATGGTAATGGATAATAAGGTATGCAAGATTTTTTCGTCCGTAATGGAATATGACCTCTATGTCTCAACTTAAGACACCAACAAAATATTGCAACTCAACATTCCTGTCTCTGAGATAATATACATAATGGCAAAAGAAAAGATAGGGATATACGAAATTTCGGCCCGGTAAGTTATCTGGCCAGGATGAACTGCTGCAATGTATATCTCTACTGCACGTAAACCGTATTCATTGATAAGTTCATGATGCTAGTCTTAACTGTGTAGCGTTATCATATAGTAATGTTATATCGTATATCTATCGACATATATATGCGCCTGCATTTGTGTTTTAGATTATTTTGGGTTTTGTAGATAACATATTGCAACGATTATTGCGGGTGCAGTCATTTCGGTCGCGGGTCATGATCAAGCGACGTAAAGTGGTCACGCATTTGGAGGCTTTGCGTTCCAGAAAGGGCAAGGGCGCGATTACAGAAGGGAAAGGCAGGGGCGCGGCTACAGTACTTCTGTACTGTATAATAATTGTCCAAAATTCCGTATCACGACCTCAATTCCTCCACTACCTTATTTGCCAATGCGGATGAAGATGAACTTCTCTTATCCAGCATACAAATATTGCCTCAATAATAATCTACAACTACGTGGTTATGTTAAAACGAAGCGATCGACTATCCTTCTTTTCAGCCGGGAGGCTGGGCAAGAAAGTTGGAGTACAGTACAGACTGCAGACTCAGGTGGATGTATCTGGTCAACGACGGTGGCGCCGCTAAGCGACCATTTCTTTTCGAATGATAATGATAAATAACACTTTATTTGAAACAAAACTTATCGACTCAATAAATAACGAGTCGCCACATGGACATTGAAAAAGTTGTCAACCAGAAGCAAGAGATGGGAAACAATTGAGAGGAGAAATTAAATATAGAAACAAAAAATTGATTCGAGATGGTGTAGTTAGAAGGAAAAAATGGGTTAGTGATGTGGCTCTTGGAGAGTGAGATGGTTATACAAGATATGTACAGAATCTTTTAGAACTGAAACAGCAACTTACCATGTCAACTCGCGCGGTAAATAAAAACACTCACAAAAATCTTCGAAACAATCCGTAATGGTACCGCGCGCGCCGACGAGTAATCCGATGACCTCCGTTCCGATTCGCGATGCCTGTGTGCGTCGCAAAGTAATTGATTCTGGGCTTCTTCACCCGGTTCACCTCCGTCGGCTAGATCAAGCTCGCTTCGAAGCGAACGTTGGGTTTGATGATGAACCCTCTCTCTGCCGGGCGATCGATGGCAATGATGTCCGCCCGTCTTGTACTTCCGGTGTCCGCACAGCATTGCACTTTGTAGTCCACCTCCAGTCCCGTTTTCCGAAGGGCCTCGCTTAAAATTTCTCAACAGGGTCTTGACGTGAATCTCGGAGTAGCTCACTTTTCAGGCAATTGCCGAGGACGTGGGAAAGGGCTTCAAACTCAATGCAACCCGGAGGTCTGCACAGATGTCCGTCCCCGCTCCCGCCGTTGAGTGCTTTTGACTGCGACGCTGTTCATCAGCATCTTCAGGCCGATGATCCATTCAGAGCTCGATAGGCCGTGGCGATTGTAGATCGTTGAGTTGGCAACCGGGCAATGCTGGTGAAGCTCTACGAATTGGCCACGTTGGCACATTGCTGACCATTGGTCAAACTCCTGTCTGCGCTTCACTTCCCGCAGTTTGATCCCTGATTGCATGGCAGGCCGCGTTCGTTGACGAGCGGTGGTGGTTTAATCGGCGAGATTGCAAGCTTGCCGATGCTGACAGCAATCAATCTCGGCACTCAAGTCTCGGACGGGATGAGAGTGCCGTCGCGTAGGTTGAGCTGAGCGGACGTTTGGACAGACGGACAAGAGTAACAGCACTGTCTCTGGAGTTTCCCACAAGGCTCGGATCGTCGGCAAGCCCTTTGACCGGCACGTTTCGCAACTCTGAGGTTAAGTGGAGACCGTAAGCATCAGACACCTCTTTTTCTGACATTCACAAACAACAAAATCAGTAGCAAAATTATATTTGGACGGGGATAAAGGGCAATCTTGAAAAATGTTGTTTTGGACAGACAGTGTTTCTACAGTACAATCAACGACAAGATTGAGTACACTGGAGGATCCCGGAAATGGGCAAAAGGGGCGGAGCAGAGGGTTTCTCAAAAAATCGGAACAATTAACAACCTGACCACCTTCTGTTCCGCCCCTTTTGCCCATACCCCAGACCCTCCAGTGTACTCAGTCTTTTGGTTGATTGTAGATTCATTTTGCAAGCTCGTTTTCAGTGCAGGAAGAGGAACAAGCTGAAGGACAACTATTTTTACGGGGCACACTAAAAACATTCGCATGTCTTCGCAAGTAGTCGACGTCAATATCACCGCACCATTTGACCCGTTCGCGGATGTCGTGACTGGAGATGAAAGCGGCTCGAAGGGCCGCTCTCATATGCGTATTCAGCAGCGGAACGGCCAAAAAACCCTCACCACCGTCCCGTCACAGGTAATCATAAAACATTTCCTATCAGCACGAATAGGGGCTCATAGGCAAAATTCGTAGAGCATTGATGAGGGGGCGGACTCTGAGAAAAAATTAATCTAACTCTTCTTGAATAGAAATTGGAAAATTGGGAATGTATTTACGGGCAAGAGCTAGTACAAAGATTGGCAATATTCTCTGCGGTTGATTGATGGATTGTGCTAGTCGAGATGAACAGTTTTTTAAATTGATTTATTGATTGTATTGCACCATGATTGACTTGAGAAGCGCCACTGCTGCCCACTTGTGGAAATTTTTGTTGCTTTGGTCATTCAGTCGGAGTGGTTCACTTGCGGTGGGGTCCCAAAAATGTTTTTAACCTATTTTCGATTGATGAATGATTTTGAGACGAATTTTGGAAGATTGCAGCATTTAGTGATGGATTGGTTGGTTGATTGAAGTCTTCTCAGTGATCTGCGTTTGACAGGCAGAATTTGGATTGGATTGATGACAACATCTTGATTATGGTTCCCATTCGTGAGATCCCTATTTGACTCGAGTATTGACCTGGATATTGTCATGAAGAACAATTGTTGTTGGGGGGGTGGACTTTTTTTACCGCTCGTTGCCGTTTTGAAAATCACACTATTCTTTCGATTTTTCGATCTGAGCCTTCGCTGGTTTTGTCCACCTCATTGATTGATTGATTGATTGTTTGTTTTGTCCATCTCATCAATTGATTCATTGATTGACTGGTTGATTATTTTGTCTACCTCAATACTCAATTGATTCATTGATTGTCGTTTTAGCCTTAGTTTAATTTTCCGTGTGCCGCACAGCCGCACCCAGGCAGTACCAACTCGTGTGGTTTCAATATATTTAGGGGTTATTTTAAATGGCTAAAAAATCATCTTTTCATTTTAAATGCAGTATGTTTTTATTAGTATGTAAGTCACAAAATATAAATCGACATTTCAAAGCATACTATCGTTCATTTTATTTATTAAAAAACTATTCGAATTCTTCGTCTGATTTTTTTACTGATTTAAATAAAATTTGTGCAGTACTTCTCTATCGATTATTTATTTACAGACGGTGAAGTTCAGTTCTGTTTTTCTTTTCATCGTAGATAAGCAGATAAATAGATAAATATTTAATTAATTAATTAATTCCTAAATAAGAAGCTTGAAATAATTTATTCGTATATTTTACCTTCATATTTTATCTGTATAAATTATATATCTATGTGGTCTTTCATTATAATTATTACAATGTTTATTCCATGTAGTCACCGGACAAGCCTTCCGCACCCGTAGCGCCTGTAGCACCCGTAGCACCCGTAGCAGCCGTAGCATCCGTAGCAGCCGTAGCAGCCGTAGCATCCGTAGCACCCGTAGCAGCCGTAGCAGCCGTAGCACCCGTCAGGCAACAGTTTGTGCCAATCAACCAGAGCTCGTCCGGAGCAGCTGCGTACCGGAACCGCTTCAAGAGAGGCCCCGGCGACACCTTTGATCCCCGCATACCTTCACATCAGCAGCCTACCTCGGCGGCGTCCCAACTCACCACGGCGGGCCCAGCCACTGAATCGCCACCTCCACGACTCAATCGCTTCTCCGGCGCGACCATCAAAGGCGTCCTAGCTTCGCCCGGAGACTGGAAGAACTCTCCGCCGAACAAATCCACCCCGTCTGGTCCGATAGAGCTCGCGCAGTATGCTCAAGTCTTCCAGACTGCCTTGAAGGTAGCCTCACTTAATGTATAATATTTAATATTTATTTATATTTATAGTTTGTATTTGTACAATAATATATTTACGTATTTTGCTCTTGGCATTTTATTTTTATTTCACCTGAGCTGAACGTCTCAAGTTTTAAAAACACTCAGCTGGGAAGCAGTCAATTTAGAATCAATTAGATCCCGTAAGAGATCCGATATATGTATTTTACTGTGAATTCTTGAAGATCTTAATCTTAATTGAAACAGAAATGTAATTTCATGTAATTCGTTAAAATACAATGGAATCAATCTTTGAAATCGCGAAATGTGAAGAAAGCAAATAATAAATATTAGTATTATTACAATTACAGTTATTTAATTAAAATTATTAAAATTTATTATATATTATATAAAATTTAAGATACAATATTAAAATGTACGTACATTCACAATGTAAGAGCAGAAACTATTTTGGTGATTCTCATTTTTATTTCTCTTCTATTCAAAATTTAAAAGAGTAATATTTTCATTATATTTATTTATAAATTTTTTTTATTTGTCCTGTGACATGTGATCAAATTATTTTATATGATATTGTGTATTTGATAATTTTGTATATAATCCAGCAATTTATGTTGTTAATTATTAGCTTATTTTATTTTACTTTGATTTTATATGCCGATTTTTTTCATTTAATTAACATTCATTAGCGATAATGATGGAAATATTTTTTTATATTTTTCTTCTATGTAAATCGCGCAATGTTTATTTGGTCAACTCTATTTTGTTGCAGGGCAAGTTTATCGACTCTCACACGCACTTTGACTTTACCTTTGGCAAACTGGACGCCTCGGTGAACACTTACACCCAACTGCGACAGAAATATCCGGAGGTCTTTCCAGAGTCCTATGGCGGAGCAATCCAGGTGTTCTGCAGTCCGCAGAGCCTGAAGAACCCCTTGCCGTGGGCGGATCGGTTGATGGCGGGGACCGATCAGGAGATGTGGTACTCATATGGGCTGCATCCGAACTGGGCGGATGAGTGGAGTGATCACTTGCGGAACGGCATGGAAGAGGGAATGCGGATGGCGAAGATGTCGAACCGTCTGGTAGCTGTGGGAGAGATCGGATTGGATTATAGCCGTTCCAACAGGTAACGCCGGTCATGTCTGTTTGACTGAACTTCTGTACGACTTTGCGTCTGTTTGTCTGTCTGTCTGTCTGTCTGTCTGTCTGTATGTCTGTCTGTCTGTCTAGTGACTGTTCGCTTCTATCTGTATGAGTTTGACTGACTCACTCTGGCCACAACGGTTCCTGTTATTTTGTTTAGCGGCGAGGAAAAACGAAAGGCGCAGCGTGACGTCCTACAGATACAATTGGAATGGGCGGTGCGCGAAGGACTCCCCATCGTCATTCACTGCCGGAACGACGAAGGCCCAACTGGCAACGCGCAGGCAGATAACGATTGTTTTGATCTTCTGAAACAGGTACTTGTCTTGCTCCGATTTATCTAACAGTAATTTTTTGTACGAGGTAAAACTTTTAATTCCGCGAACGAGCAAAATCGCTTTTAATTCGGCGAACTTTTTCCGTTCCCTGCTACATGAAAAGCTGCGATCTTATACACAATCTGAAGCTTTGACAACGTGAAAGAAAATTTTCCCAACTAGGTGAAATACAAAGCATGGCAAGAATCCCGTTTTTAAGTACTGACGATTCTTTAGAAAAACCAAGGTGACATTTTGCAGTAAGTTAGTCGGGATCGAGCCGTGTCGATGATGAAATACTTCTCTTGCACGCAAATAGCCATAAATTTTCTTATTTTTTTGTCTATAAGAGTCTACGTGATGCCAATCAAAAGAAATCTAGTTTTGTAAATGCTGGAGCAAAAAAAGCACATTTTCATTAAGATTTTGCTTACCTAATTGAAACTGTAAGTGACTGTTTTGGCTGATCAAATAGAGCAATCAACCGAGTACTACTACATTGCCATTTGGCGAACACGTGCGCCCCCTGCTTTCCTCAGTTCATCGAATTAAAAGCGATTTCGACGTTTTGAAAATTTTACTTCGTATCTTAACATATGGTCTTTTACGCAGTTTTTGTCGTTGTTTGTCAGTTTGTTCCGCATGATCATAAGCTTCACCGTCACTGTTTCACCGGAGGATACACCGAAGCAGAACGGTGGATGGAGCATTTCCCGAACATTGCCTTTGGATTCGTGCCCAGCAAGTACGGCAAACGAAACCCGGCGAGGGATGAGACGATCCGCCGGTTAGGTATCGAGCGAATTCTGCTGGAGACGGACGCCCCGTACTTTCCTCCGACTGGGGTAAGCGATCAGCGGGGCAGTCAAGCAGACAGAAGACAGACAACGAACAATCGAATGCGGAAGCGGACAGGTAGACATGCCAACAGATATGTAAGTAGCAATGAACAGACAGACAGCGTGCAAGCAGGCAGACAGGCAGGTCAGTCGACAGAGAGACGGCGGACAAACAGACAGGGAAGTCAACAGTAACGAGACAGACATATCAATCGGTCGAGGCAGACAATATGCATACAGACATGTCAATCGGTCGACAGGCAAACAAACAGGCGAGTCAGCTGATGGACTAATCGATGTACAGGCAGAATAGTGAATAGATAGACAACGGAATAGCAGACAAAATAGACAGACAACGATTGAGAGACAGACAGACAGACGGGCAGACAGTCAGTGGGGAGGCTAACCAATAGACCGAGGTACAAACAGAACTTTGCCAGGCAAACAAGCTGGAAAGTGAGGCAAGCAGATAGGTGAAGCATCAAACACGGACAAAATGACCAATCCCAGGCAAATTGGCGAATACCAAAGCGAACGGATGTTTAGAGGGACAGGACAATCAGACAAATTCTTTTACAGCTTGTTTGTGATAATGTTTGGATCAGAAACTGGATTAATTGTTTCAGATGAAAAACTTCCCTGGCGGCAACTCCATTCCCGGCGGCCTGGCTCTCGTCACCGCCTGCGAGATTAGCAATCTCAAGCACATGCCCCTTGAGGAGGTAGTGCAGGCCACAACCAGTAACAACGGCCGCCTTTTCGGAATTCGTCTTTGATAACGATTGATCTCCCTCTCTCTAGTCGTGTATGGAAAAAAGAAGTGATCGCGTTTTCTGAAAATCCAAGTTTTTTCCGTCTATCCTACCTCACTTGGGCATGATAGTTAGTGGCGTGGCTCGACTGATGATGCTTGCTTGAGCCTTTATAGTGCAGTTTTTGGTTTTTGTCCTTTTTATTATTATTGTTGTCATTCATGTCCAATCTTTTTCAGTAATAATTTCTTGGGATGTGTTTTCTATGTTTTATTGTAATGCACTCCGAAACTCAACACATTTTGCGTGTGTCTGTTTGCCAGTCAGTGTGTGCGGCAGTCTTTCTCTTTACGGTATGTAGGTGTCTGTCTATATCTGTCTGTCTGTCTGTCTGTCTGTCTGTCTGTCTGTCTGTCTGTCTCTGTCTGTCTGTCATAACGGCTGTCTATCAGCTTGTTTGGCTGTCTGTCTATTTCCTGCCCGTCTGCGTCCTTGTCTGTCTGCGTGCCGGTCTATCTGCCTTTATTTTATGCCTTATCGAATTGTTCGTGCGTCAGTGTCCAGCTGTCGATTCCCTTCTATTTCGTCTTACTCATAGAATATCCTGCAGTTATTTTCTCTTGTGCTTGCTGTACTGTAGTTTCAATTGCAGCCACCTCTGAGCCGTCGCAGTCGCAGTCCCAGCCGGGGACCCTCTACACCGTGATGGATGCTGCTGCTGCCCAGTCGGTCAACTTGGAGATTGAATTCGACGCGGTTGAGAGGAATCCCCTGTAGATTGCCCCGGTCGGCCGTCCAGCCAAACTTCACCGGAGTTATGGGAAGCCAGCAGAGTCTTCGCGGTCTCGCTTCCTTGGAACAGCGTCGGGTTGAGGTGGCACTGCGGCGCGAGGATTTGGTGCGGGAGATGAAGCTGAACAACGTGGAACGTCAGATCCGCTTGACAAGTGAAGTCGCGGTTACGAGTTGCCGGGAGGCAGACGTGCTCGCACGGGCCAGACATTGTAACCGGAAGTGAACCGGACTAATGGGCTTGCTGCTTAGAGAAGCTAGAAGATCAACAGCATGACGCCCTGAACTGTATTCGCATTCCTTTCGGAATTCTTTTTTATTGATTTAAACAATCATTTTCACCCGTTATTGCTAAAGTGGTCCTGTGGCATTTCACGTTTTTAGTATTCTATACGGTAGACTAGTATACCTCGATCTTTTATTTGATCGTGGAGAGGGATTAGTTTACAGTGGAAACATTCAGACACACAATGGCTCTCGGTTTTGTACTGCCAGAATCACAGCGGAATAGTTAACGAGCACACAGACAGACAATCCCAAGCTGAATACTGTTACTTAAACATGTAGCACGATAGACACAGACATACAAGCGTAAATTGAATACCGGTACTTCGTACATGTAGAACTGTAGATGTGTACATTATAAACAGAGACAGACAGAAAGAAGGACGTACTGACAGGCCACAGGTTATCAGTCAGTCAGAGAGACAGACAGACAGACAGGCAAACAGCCCGACCAGCCCACAGACAGATAGGCGGACAAGTGAACCCCGCATACAGGCAGGTGAGATGGTATTTTGTGTCTGTCATGTCTGAGTATCTATCTTGCCTGCCTGTAGGCGGGGCTCACTTGTCTGCCCATCTGTCAGTATTTCGTGTCTGTCATGTCTGTGAATATCTGAGTAGAGTATTTCCAGACAGCACGCACTCGATAAAAAAACGAGCTTTGTACAAATTTTATACAATCCGCATACGTAATAATAAGTAGTAAGAAAGACAATAAGATTTGCGTTGGAAGTGAGGCAAAAACATTTGGGGGATGGGACCAGACCAAACCGCCCAAACAAAAACTTCCAAAGCACAAAAAGCAAAAGATCTCTACTGGCTCGACAGAGACTCTACACCTCCCCAAAAAAAATAAATCCCTCGAAAACCAGATCCAAAAGTCCAATTGTACGCGGTACTATCCGTTTAGGCACTCCAACAATCAAAGTGTCGTAAAAAAAAGAGAAAATTTCAGACGACGCTAGTCGAGCTGGGCGGCGTCAGTTTCCGCGGCTGATTCTCCCGTTGTGGCGGCTGCTCGCGTTCGACGAAGAACTGCGATAGGTGAGCGCTGCTGGTCACGCGCGAGGGAGCCGCGCTGTTACCGCGACTCTGATCGAGAAGTATCCGGCGGGACTCTGCATCGGAAGCATTGTACAACCGGCTGTCTTCCAACCCTCGAATGTTGCTGAGCTTAGTAGCGGCACTCTGGATAGCGCCTTGGCCGCCGTCATCTGGGTCGCCGCAGCAGGTCTTGCAACATGATAGGCAATTCAGCTTTCGGAATACCTGATAATGAACAAATTCAGCTACCATGAGACCTGTCTGTCTGTCTGTCTGTCTGTCTGTCTGTCTGTCTGGGTCTGTCTGTCCGTAAAACAGTCTGCCGGGTTGCCTGTCTACCCTGAGTAATCGCCTGTCTGCCTGGCTGCCTCTTTTCGGCAGGAGTACCAGCTTGTCTGTCAATTTTAGCAGTTGCATGTAAGTTTGCCTCTTGTGATATACTGTAGTGCCGTGTGGAAGTGGTGGGAGCGGCGTTCGCTTCATGCTAGGGAACAT
>LRSR01001988.1:0-10106 GCA_001579985.1 Hypsibius dujardini | reverse complement strand
TCTTACAAGACAACAAAGAAAAGACAAAACACTGAACAGAGAGTCGCACATGCGATCTTTTCCCGGATTTTGTTTCTTTTTCTTTTAATCCGGTTTGGGTAACACAATGGGCATCAAATTGTTTTTCTGACAGGCGAATTCAATTCCTTTTCTTTTGTGTGCTCCCAAATCTGGTCCTGCCCAGTTTCACATTTAAATTATTTTATTTAAATATTTTTATTTGGACCAGATTGCCTGTTTAATCAACATAGGTAGGCTGAAATAAAACATAAAATACAACTTCGGTAGCCACAAAATATACTTACTTGGCCCGTGCTTATCTTTTGGCCTGAGGGTTGGTAATAGATAGATAACATATTTTTAGACAAGTTCAACATTTTCTGGTTTCTCTTTTTCCCTCCTTCTTTTTTTTAAAATTATTATTTTAATATGGTGGTTGAACTGTCAGCGGTTAAATGGTCAACTAAATACAATACACTCAAGCGGTTAATTATAAGGGAGAAGCCAGACACTAAAGGATAGATATACAATAATAGAAACCCATCACCGAAATCGGGCAAGATACACAGGACGGTACCTATTCCACAACACTAGAGTGTGGTCGACGAGACAGGGGTTGGCGGGTGTCCAAGGGAGTAATTGCTAGTGTTGAAACGGGGCGTGGGGGTAAAATAGGACGAAATCCAGACGGCCGGCGTACGGGATTGACGTGATTAGTGATGACCCCGTCCGATGATTCATCCGATGAATTAGAGCGAACCGGCACTGAGGAGTTGTTATTACCACCGGTGACGTTAAAAACCATAGCAGCAGGTTGAGTAAAGGAAGTCAAAGGAATAATTTTGGTAGGGCAAGCAACCTCATTTTCGGTAGGCGCATTAATAGACTGGGTAGCAGATTGATAACGACCACGAGAGCGGCGAGACGTGAGGAAACGAGGCAGAACCGGTTTGGAGCGACAGCAACGAGTCCAATTGCAGCAACAGTAGATCAGGCCGACCAATATAACAAAAGAGATCGAACCAATTGCAGCGTATTTGACGTACTCAAACAGGGCCAGAGTAGGAGGGGCAGGAACGTCAGTCTTTGTTGTTTCAATGAACTCGTGAACCGTGGTTACCTGATTTGCCTCTAGTATACCGCTTAGCTCTCCCAACATGGAATATAATTCGCGATGATCGGAATCAGCGATTCCACTCAAATAATTTTCAGCACGATCCACTTCAGTGTCAAATTGAGAAAATAATTGTACCGTTTCCAAATGATTTGTTGGCGCGATGAGTTGCCAGGCGAAACTGCGATACTCGTACCAATTTCCGTCAAAGTTGGCAATTGAGTCTTTCCAGAAACAGGGTGAATGATTACGTAATGTCTAGCCGTCCAATTCGATAGTGCGATTGCGCCAGTCAGGTTGTTGACCACAGCGTTCAGTTTTCACGCCAAAAGTAACATTAACCGGCAGACATTTTTTCACTAGACCAGAGGAGGAGGCGGCACGTACTGCGTAGCACTCCGGTAGACCAAGCTCACTAGCGGCCAGGATTTGACTGTGGTGAGAGAAAGCAATTATTCGTTCGGTTTGGGCTATGTCAGCTACACAGTGGAGATAGGCTAAATCGTCGTGAATCAGATCAAAATAATGAGAATTTTTATTCTCGTAATATCCAAAATGTGCACTGATGAATCCAGCCCAAACATGATCACGTGGGGGAAATCGATTCGTAGTTGGCGGTGGCGTAGTTTTTTGGATAATTACTGGTTTGTACCACCCGGATACTTCTACGAGTGATTTAGGCGTTGCGTCATCTAAATCCCAATTGACCTTGCTGTACGTGATGAAAACGTCCGGTTGACCATCAACAGCGAAAGCTCTAATAGAGTTGCAGAGAATAATTGCTTTACCCAACTTGTAATCGGTTTGTGATGTTTTATCACTGAGCCAAACTTCGGTATTATTGACTTCGGTATCCTTAGACCCGTGGGACAGCCGATGAGCAGAGCCGTTGTAGACAGTGACGTACTCACAAGGCGTTGTTACGACATCCTTTTGTGGGTTCCACACCAAAGTGAGTGTGTCTTGAACCGAGTGAGCTGCTGCTCTGTTAGGGGCCACTTCGCGTCCAAAAGCCAAAACAGCGGGAGAGTTTTGTAGTACCTCAAAAGTGACAAGCTCGTAGAAACAGCAGGTCACCTCATCGATTGTTGTACCCCACCACGGTGCTGTAACATGCGGCTTGCCACAGAAGTTAAACCCGATGCCGCTTTTGACAAGGTGATTTTTTCCACACATGGAAGTGGTGACCATTCGCCAGCAGTCGACCGGAGCTACTGCAACTGCTTCTTGGTAAGTTTGATGGTCGTCAAGAGGAAGAAGATATCGTGTCACGCTGGCGCCAACAATCCATTGCTTGCAAGCGTATCCTTCAAATTTGTGAACCGGCAAACGGTGTTGTAGGACGGAATACGCGACGAGAGAAACTTGATCAACACGACGGGCAGGTATGGAGCACTTAGAAAAGCGGGTCAGGTTAATAGTGCCGACGACAGTTGGACGAGAGCAGTCACAAGCCGTCATAGAGAACGCAGATGACTTGGGTAGGACGGCCGATATTGTTAACAGCGCGATAGCAGACAGAATAGCCAGAAGTGGAGTAATTGATTGCATTCTGCTGGGCGGCATACAGCGGCTTTGGGTCTGCAGAAAAAGACAAGGCGCCACGTAATTAGACGGGACTTGAAATCCGTATCTTTCCGGTTGCTTTCGGTCACGGCGCGGTCGATTAGCAATTTCGGTAGTCAAATCACTATGTTGCCAAAAGGTCATTGGAATAGAGTCCTCGCCACCAGAGACGTAGGAAGAGACAGATGGCAATATGGCCATAGGTTGAGAGCCAACAGAACCAGAAACAAGAGAAGAACCAGAACCGGAATTGCCGATAGCCTCAGAGTTTACAACATCGGTAGGTGAGATATCATCTGTAAATAGATCACTCACGCCCTCTTCGGCGTCGTTAACTCCCACCTCGGCAGCTTGCTGCCAAAATTGGTCATCATCTTCGTCTGTTTCGCGAACGTTATATAATTTCAAACGTTCAACATGAACAATTCGCAATTTTTTTCGGCCTTTTAATGAACAAATTTTCACATTTACGGGACTGGTTTGTTCAACCACAAGAAATGGGCCCTTCCAACGACGGAGAAATTTTGTCGCTAAACCGGCCGCCCCAACTGGTTTCCATTCTAGTACCAACTGACCGGGTTCGTATGCGACCTGTCGGCGATTTTGGTTGAACCTAGGTGCTTCCTTATCGTGCGTTTTATTCACCTTAGAGAGCGACACCTGTCGGGCCATTCCCAACCAATCGTTTATAAGAGAAGCGTATTCGGTAGGGTTGGTTATTTCGGTCCACCCATCATAATCAAGAGCCAGGTCAAGGGGAGTTACTGCTCGACGACCATGTACCAGTTCAAACGGTATATACCCAGTTGTTTCTTGAATCATAGTATTAATGGCAAATTCGGCAAAAGGTATAACCGAATCCCAATTTTTTTGATTTTCAGTCACAAATTGCGACAAAATAGTACCTACTGTTTTGTTCAATCTCTCACAAACACCATCAGTTTGCGGGTGATATGCGGTCGTTAAAAGGTGTTTGATATTCATCAATTTCAAAATTTGTTGCATGGCTGAACCCCGAAAATGTAGGCCACGGTCGGACAGAATTTCACGCACCATGCCGTGTTTGAGAATAATGTTTTCGACCAGAAATTTTGCAGCGTTATTGGCAGTTGCCGCCGGGAAAGCACGTAAAAACACGTACTTCGTGAATGGGCAAATTGCTGCTAAGACTACGGTATTTCGGCGACAAGTGACTGGATATGGACCAGAGTAATCCATATGTACCCGAACAAAAGGACCAACCACAGGCAAAGGTTGAAGATAACCGGGTTTCTTTTGTGGGGGGTTGTTCTTATGTTGACAAGACTCGCAAGACGCAACAAAACGGGTCACGTGTTCAACAACGCCAGGGAACCAATACCGATCCCGGATACGCTCGTACGTGCGGGCAACGCCTAAATGGCCAGAGGTTAAAGCATCGTGTGCTTCACGCAAAACAGACGCCCGAAGAGACTTCGGTATGACAAGCAAAAGAAACGGACAGTTATCACGGAAGACCTTGCGGTATAAAATATCCTTTTTCAACACATAGAAGACTGCCTTTTCATGACGTTTCTGGCCACCATCTTCTTTCTCTAATAGAGAAATAAAAGGGCCACAAAACGGATCGGAACGTTGTAATTGTCGAATGTCAATTAAAGGCATAAAAAGCAAGGGAACCGTAAACAGCGCGGGAGACGGTTCTTCGGTATCATCCACAGGAAAACGACTTAATGCGTCCGCCAGCACGTTTTCTTTCCCCGGTCGATAAACGACTTGAAAAACAAAGGGTGCTATTCGGTAAACCCATTTAGCTAAACGACCCACTGGATTTTTTGCCTTAAGTAATGGAACAATTGCGGAATGATCCGTAACAACTTTAAATGGAATATTCCCAGATAAATACTGTTGGAATTTTTCTATTCCGAAAACTACAGCCAAAAGTTCAAGTTCGGTAGCACTATAACGACGCTGGGATTTGTTTAATTTTTTGGACGCAAAAGCAACTGTTCGTTCTTCACCACTGGTTTCTCGTTGAATAAGAACAGCTCCTAAACCAATTCCAGACGCATCCGTGTGAATTTCAGTTGGTAATTCAGAATCAAAATGACGAATGATTGGGGATGTTTGAAAATGAGATTTCACCAAATCAAAGGCGACTTGTTGATCAGGGCCCCAATTAAATCGAACGTTCTTTTCCGTCAAGGCAATTAAAGGCTCGGCAATGTCAGCCATGTTCGGTATGAATCGATGATAATAATTTGCAAGACCCAAAAAAGCCTGTATTCCTTTGAGCTCTGTTGGCACAGGAAAATTCAAAATTGCTCGAATTTTAGCCGCATTTGGCTCAACCCCAAGTCCAGAAATTTGATGACCCAAAAAATCAAGCTTTTTGAAACCGAAAAAGCATTTCGAAACTTTCAGTTTCAATCCACTCTGGCGCAATCGCCTTAGGACTTCTTTTAAATGAATTAAGTGGGATTCGAAATTCGCTGAGAAAATCACAAAATCGTCTAAATATGGCAAAATGAAATGCAGTTTCACGTCTTTGAAAATAAAATTGATAATTCTGGTGAACGTGGCCACAGCATTACAAAGACCAAAGGGCATGGGTTTGAAACAATACATCCCTCCCCCTGGAATAATAAAAGCTGTTTTATGTTGATCTTCTTTTTTTACATCCACATTCCAATAACCCGAAAACAAATCCAGTGAAGTGTAAATGGAACTTCCACTGAGGCAATCGAACAAAGTTTGGGGATGGGTTATATTGTATCTGTCTTTCCGCGTAATGGAATTCAAATCTCTGTAATCGATTGCAATTCTAGCCGTTCGATCTTTTTTGAAAACTACAACACAATTGGACGCGTAGTCGGCCTCATCAGCGGCACATTCCCGAATGACATCCATTTTTTTCATTTCTTCGACTTGAGATAAAATTTCCTGTTGAGCCCAACGACTAAACCGACGCTCCTTCTGTTTGATGGGCACATTGGTACCCACATCGATCGAGTGTTCGCCAATTAGACAGTGACCCAGTCGTTTATTTTTAGTTGGAAAAACATCTGGTTCGGATTTTAAAACTGCAATCAACTGATCTTTTTCTGAAGTTGTCAATTCTGATCCCAAATTTAAATTTTGCCAAACACTGTCGTCCACTTCTTCGGGTGGCCAAGCATGTTCGGTAGCTCGCTGACTAGGCAGCCACATCTCTTCTTTTTCGACTTCGGTAGGATCGTCCTCGAGGCCCTCAAAACTGATGAGTTCAGACGTGTCGAATGCCGAAATATCAGATTTTAGAGGTGATCTAAGAGTGGGCGGGACTGAAGGGGTTGACAACGAATCAAAACATTTCACATTTTGAACTGGATTTGGAATGACTTCGGTAGCCGCAGACACGGCTTGAGTCACGGCATGAACCACATCGGTAGGCACTGATGGAGGGTAAAAGCATGTGTCATTGTCGTTTGTTTCAAAGGGGAAAGCGGTAAATGCAGGAAGAGGCACAGGCAAATTGTCAGGTGACATGTCACGTAATAGGACAGACAATCGAACGCCATCTTCGGTTTCAGCATTGGACAAATACAAACTACGAAAATTCAGCAAAAACGGAGATTTAACAAGAAAATCCATGCCTAATAAAATGTCGTAGGCGAAATCGACAACAGCACAAACACCAGTGCAGAAAAAACCAAGCAATTTAATGTCTAATTTGCAAGCTTCTTCAATGCGCAACTGACTACCGTCGGCCACAGAGACATTTGGACCAGTCCACTTAACGGTAGGGATACGATTTAATGCGACAAAATTTTGGCTCACTAGACATATTCCACTTCCTGTGTCAAGCACGCAGTCGGCTGGTATACCATTGGCCAAAATTTTACAATTTAATGCACCAACAATGCCAGCACGTGACAAGCGATCGACAAAACCGACTTCGGTAGGACAAGAAATAGACGCGACCGGTACAGGCAGACCAACATACGATGGCACGTTATACTGAGACGGAGCAGCCGTATTAGAGACTGGTGTTTGAGAGGGCACGAATGACGGAGTCGGTGAAGTGACAAAATATTGTGGGACGGCGGGTAAAGCTAATTGGCCGGTTTGCGTTACAACCGGGGGAGGAACCGAGACAGTAGGCTGTGACTGGTGAAACTGCGGCTGTGTAGAGACGTAAGGTAGAGCCTGCGGAAAAGGTTGGCCTGGTAAAAGCATCGGTTGCGAAAAACGGCCGTCCGTGTTTAATGACGCCTGAGGGGGTGGGTACACGTAAGTAGGTTGCAGGCGGGTTTGATCATTTTGCGAGCGGTAATTATTGTTGGAATTTTGTTGATGCCTGAAGTTATTATTAATGACATCATTACGGCGTCGAAAGTTTGCGTTGTTTTTTTGTAGACAAAATCGGCTAATGTGACTTGTCACTCCGCAAGTGAAGCACTTACGTAAATTACCGTTCGGATCAATCACTCTGTTTACATTCTGAGTGGTTGCAGTGACTGTATTCCCTACAGGCTGATTGGTTGGGCGACCGACCTGTAATTGCAGCTGTTTGATTTGATCACGTAACCTGTCCATTTCTGTCTCCTGGTTTGCACTGCGCACTGTCTTATCTAATTGATCGGCACAAGATGGATGCGGTGTATTGGCATAATTTGGCACAACAGCCGGAACGATAGCTGACTTAATGGCAGTGCTCGGTTGCCCTAACACTGAAGCCCAAACAGCAGCTTCAAGCGGATTGGTCATCGCCGAATGTGGTAAGTTGACGCCAAATGGAAAACGATCATTAGTGAGATTCGACGTGAGCGCTAATGGAGACCCTAATGCAGTTTGGCCATAATTCAACGTAGATGCGAGCGAGGCGGCAAATGCATTAGCCTCTACTGTTCGGTTCGTAGGCACAGTTAATGATGCAATTAAATTCTGTGTGACTGGGCTGAATGAACTAGTCAGCTGCTGCAGGGTTGCTTTTTGATCATACATTTCCATTCGTCGAATGTTTTTCAACATGTTTTTGAATTCGTCCACCGTTTTAGGTTGATCTTTGACAAAATATTTTTTCTCATGCGCCGACTAACCCATGAACAAATGAGAAAGTTTTTCTTCTTCGGTAGCTTTCGGATTGATAATGCGTAGCATACCGAGGACGTGCTGGACATAAGATAAAGGTGCCTCATTCAACAATTTTTGTCCGGTCATTCCAGCCAAATCAAAATCAATCTGGTCTTTCGAAAATTCTCTGCAAAAAGCCTGCTGCAGATCAATCCAGCCTAAATTTTTGTTGTTTGTATACCACTTAAAAGCGGTATCACGGAGTCCGGTAGAAAAATGCCTCAATCGATCGTCGTCAGTCCATTTATGAGCCGTGGCCACACCCTCGAACTTTTCAAGATATTCATCTCCGTCTTCGGTAGGTTCACCCTTGAACTTCGGTAGGTCTCGCGAACTGACAGTTTTCGTACCACTAGTACCTAATCGATCAAGCAATTTATCGAACTGATCGGAAGTGAATTGGGCCATTTTTTCAGAAACAACAGTACCTACTAAGTGGGTGGACAGCTCACGATCGTTATCGATCGATTCTAGACTAGCCTCACTTGCTTCGTCTTCGGAAATCAGATTATCGAAAGGGTTAGACCGCTCGTCGACAAACTCGTCGTCCTCTTTGTCTGAAACTTCTTCTTTCACTGGAAGTAACTTTCGAAATTTTTTAGGCTTGATGTTTTCTTCCTCTTTTCGCTTGATCAGGGCGTTGAGAGAAATGCTACCTAAATCGGTCCGCGACCTGGTATTTTGAGCTATCGAATTGTCAGCCACAATGAAAACGACTTCGGTAGGTCAGTCACCCAATTTCGGTAGGCAGACTTTTACCGAAAAAAACACGCCAAAAATGAAAAAACCGAAAATTGACAAAACAATTTTCACCACAAAAAATGAGCAGGAGACAAAAAACCAGCCCGAAAAACAAAATCAAGATGATTTTTTCTACCCAAAACGATCGATTGTAGCGGATTAATACGAGTAATTGTGATATTGTATGCATATAATACGATTAAATGCGTTTAAATAATAAGGTAGATATGAGTAAATGAGATAAAATGCGAATAAATGAGATTAAATACGATTAAATGCGATTAAATTCTCACGCCAGACCTCCTTCACACGAAGCGCCTACCTGTTGAAACCTTGACCAACGTCCACCGATTTCCCGACGCTTTTCCAGTTCGTGTAAGTGTCTCTGCGGAGACGGAGAGCAGCTTGACTCCTCCGGGGCTTCCAGCGGGAGCGACCACACCAGACAACCTCTTCCTGGTGGCAGACCTTTTCACACTACTGACCCGACTCGGTCAGAGGGAACTTTTAAAAAACCCACGGACGTAAACTATTTACGCCGGAAAAAAAATGTCCGAGACCGAAAAAAAAGTAAGACTCTCGGTACTGGCCTCCAAATGTAGCGAGCACAATCGGAAAAGATGTTATTACTGGTTGTACTGCCTAACTTACACTGCACCAACAGATTATATAGTACAG
Source organism: Hypsibius dujardini (assembly GCA_001579985.1). Classification (NCBI taxonomy): domain Eukaryota; kingdom Metazoa; phylum Tardigrada; class Eutardigrada; order Parachela; family Hypsibiidae; genus Hypsibius; species Hypsibius dujardini. The sequence goes on along the minus strand of LRSR01001988.1, from coordinate 913 downwards.
AAGACAAGAGACAAGAGAGAAAGAAGGTGGCCAAAGGTAAATGGAAAAACAAAGAAAGTAGCTAATGGAAGACGACGATTAAGACATAATGGACCACTAATGATAATAGTTACTCAATCATATAGCTAGGCGCGACATATTATTCAATATCGGCAGCTTGGCACAAACAAATGTACAAACTGTTATTTTTGTTTGGGGCAAATTTTTTTATTTAATTTTTAAATTCAGTTTATTTAATTGTTCATTTCAGTTTATTTAAGTGTTAAATTATTTACCGCCGCTGTAGACAAATGCCCTTACAGTTGGACCGAGCTGGACGACGACTGCTATCAGTTCAACTTGGGCGAGTCCAACCTGCAAACCTGGCCGCAGGCTAAAGCGAAGTGCCAATCGCAAAATTCCAATCTGGTGGTGATTAAAACGTAAGTTCGTGCTTAAATTTCAACCGACGTTTTTTCGTCAAACATTTTTTTTGATCGACGAACAAAGTCGATGGTCCTCTTCTGTAACTTTCAGGGTACGTCAGCAGCAATTCGTTTCATATTCAACGGAGCTGTTGTTCAACTCTGTCAATACAAATCAGTACTGGATAGGATTAGAAAGTTAGATCAGCGTAGTTTTACCTTCAAAAATAAACCCAAATTTCACCGTTGAAAAATTCACAGACAAGGATAATTCCTTTGCCTTAAAAAAAAAATCCGAAATTCACCGTTAAAAAATTCACAGATAATTCCTTTACCTTCAAAATAAATTCCGAAATTCACCGTTAAAAAATTCACAGACAATTCACAGATAATTCCTTTACCTTCAAAAATAAACCCAAATTTCACCGTTGAAAAATTCACAGACAAGGATAATTCCTTTGCCTTCGAAAAAAATTCCGAAATTCACCTTTATAAAATTTCACAGACAA
>LRSR01001987.1:0-19805 GCA_001579985.1 Hypsibius dujardini | reverse complement strand
ATTGAGGAGATTTTAGGGTGGACTTCTGTCGGCTAATATACTAATAAATGAAACCGTTAGTCGTTCCTGTGTCGCACCGCACAGTTGCACATCCTATTGCCATGAAAAAATTAAAAAACGCTCGCTAGGTCCGAGTGGGCTGGTCAGATTAAGAAACGCCAAGCTGGAAAGAATAGTCAAGTTGATAACCGGAAATACTGACGCAAGTGTGCTGGTATCGGGGTGGAAGAAGTAATTGTGACGTGAGTCCTGGTCATCATGGTCAAGTGGCTAGAAGGCTCTGGAAACGCGACCGGGAAGTTAATAGCCCTTATGAAACTAAACACGTCCAAAGAAATCTATCAGCACGACTACAGGCAGGCAAGCAGACAGGCAGGCAGACACGCAGACAGACAGACAGACATACTTAGATTCACTTAGGCGGACAGGCAGATAGAAGATAGATAGAGAAAGGTTCGATAACGGTTTCGTTTGAGCTTCTGCTTCCTTTTTATTTCATTTGCTTAAAGACAGAGAGACAGAAATTCAATTAAGACAGCAGTGTTACATTGTACTCTAAAATTTCCCGTTCTGATTTTTCCACTGCGATTGCGGCGGAATGGCCTGCAGTACGTCCCAGTGCTCGGCGATCTTTCCCTTCTCCACGCGAAATAGATCGTAGAAGGCCGTCGGTTCGCTCCCGAACGTCCCGTCCGCCGTCACCAATACGAAGCTCCCCTCCCCCAAGACGTGGTGAATGGCGGCGATCCTGATCGGGGTGCCGGCTGCGACGAACGCCGCCATGCCTTTCTGCAGTCCCGACAACCCGTCCGCCACCGAAGGATTATGCTGAATCAGTGCGTCTCCCGCGTAAAAGCGCGCCATTTGGCTGACATCTCCGTTGACCAAGACGGTCTGATAAAATTCCTTGACCAAAGCTTTATTTTGCTCTGTTAACTGCCAATCCAGTGCGAGGGTTGGACCATCGATCATGGTATGTCCGCTGGGATTGGGTCCGGCCGTGCTCTGGAGAAATGTTATTTAGACTAATTATCCTTACATGGTGAGGCATGCACATTTAATTTTAATTAATTAATTATAGCATTAAGTTTCAATTAAAGTTTTAAGTACCCGGGTTCTGATAAAAGTTGAACCAAAAACCGGGAAAGGAACCATTTTGATTTAAATACCAGACTTTATTGTAGCTGTATCTTCGAAGTAATATTATATGAATTCAATTAAATTAAATTAATTTTAATCACGTAAGGATTTTTAAATTAAATCAAAATCTCTTAATAAAACAATCCTAACCTGAATGTTGTCCCAGTGCTCCACGATGAGTCCGTTTTCGAAGCGGAACATGTCGATGGCAATAACGATGTCGATGCCGAACTGGTACTCGGTGTGGGCCCACACGTAGTCGCCGTCCTGGAAGATGCGAACGGTATTGACGCGAACGGCGTCGGTGAGAGAAGCGACGGAGGCCTGCACATTGCCAATACCGTCGGCAGCGTCGAGGTTATGTTGGATGTATTTATTAGGGTTAACGTAAGCGAATGGCTGCACATCCCTGGTTTCAAAGGCTTTGAGCAATTGAAGGACCTTCTGTTTTTGGTTTGGGATCGTACAACTGAGTGGCGCTCCTCCAGTGGGCAGGGTGCCGTTAACCGAAGGTTTCGGGGCAGGAAGTCCAGCACAATCCACTAAACAGATCACCATCATTTTCAGGTTTGTATGTGTCTGTCTGTCTGTCTGTCTGTCTGTCTTGTCTGTCTGTCTGTCTGTCTGTCTGTCTGTCTGTCTTCTGTCTGTCTGTCTGTTTGTCTGTCTCTCTGTTTGTTTGTCTGTGTATGTGTATGTGTCTGTTTGTTTGTCTGCCTGTTCGTCTGTCAGTGTGTCTGTTTGTCTATCTGTCTGTTTGTCTGTGGGTCCACCAAGCAACTTACAAGGCGCACACTTGGTTCTGTCGCATCGATACATCAGGCTTATCAACTGACAATCCGTATTACTCAAACGCGGTAGCGCAGGGATGAAGAAGGGGGCCTTGTTGACGGTAAAGGACTTGCCCCCCGGACTGGCAAATTCGGTCGGCTTATTGTGCGTAATGGAGCAGTAATCGTAGGGAAACGCCCCAGAGTACGCCTCTGTAGCCGTGTACAGTCGGTACGCGGATTTGCTGAGTTCATCTGAAATTTTGTGGCATTTTTAAATTTCAATTTTTTACTCATTTTATTTTATTTATCACATAGTATACTGACTGGCTTGCACGGCGGCATTGTCGACAGTAATGAAGAGGTCACGGTCGGCCCGTTGATGCTCATTCCGTTTGCCCAGCAGAACGGCAAAGTACTTCATCAGGGAGCGCACGTTGCCGTCGAAGCATCCAGTCGTGCCTCGACTCAACACCAAACGCTGTTCAGTCTTGGTGCCTTCTTTGTACATGCCCGGGTAGCTGTAGCAGAACTGCTCCGGTGTAGTTCTACGGACAGACAATAAAAAAATTCTAGAGGTTGGTGGTTAAATAAGCAGACCAACACTTGAAAAAATAGACAGGCATACAGGCAGGCAAGCTGACAGACAGACAGGCAGACAGACAGACAGACAGACAGACAGACAGACAGACAGGCAGACGGGCAGGCAGACAGCCAGACATTTAAATAACGTACCCATCGATTTGTACTGGCGTGATCTTGACTTTGAAATCCGTACTAGTCGGAGCAACCGGAGTGAAGCCAACACATCCACTCATATCGTCGCTCACTTTTTGCATAGCGGCCTTAATAAGGGCTTGCTCGACTGGAGCTGATTGTGAAGACAAAGAACAGGATTACAAAATTGCTTGTTCCTCGTCGTGGGCATACAAACTAACTGTAAGCAGGGTCGATGTAGTAGGGAATAGCGGATGGATTAGGCCATCTGGGGAATTGGGTTTGGACATTGATCGTCTTGAGGCGGCTTGGACTGGAACTGATCCCTGAAAAGAGAATGACGGTCGAACTAATGCGGTCTGCGAAAGCGGACAAGAGATACACGAGACAGCCTTACAACGACTGGTCGACGATAGACAGACAAACAAATAAGCAAATTGGCAGACACATAACCAGACAGATAAACTGTTTTATCCGTCGGTTTGTCTGTCTGGCTGGCTGGCTGGCTGGCTGGCTGTCTGTTTGCCTATATAGACTCACCAGTCACACAGGCAATGACCAAAATGATCGGCACGTCAGTAATTCCCGGCATTTTGGGATAGAAAGTAGTCAGATAACAAACCGTTCGAAGACGGTACTAACAATAAACCCCCGTCCAAGTGAAGTGGGGAACACACCCTATAGTGAAGACATTTAAAATCGCGCACTAGTCGGGAGACGGTCTGCTGGCCTGATTACTAAACGCCCAGTTGGGAAGAATGTGGTTTAAATGATCAGCGGAATTACTGTACTGATTCAAATGACGCAATTGTATACGAAATTATGGTAAGATGCAAGCACTAGAGAAAGGCTTCGGTCAAGTCTTATACATATAGTCAGGCAGGCAGTTAGAGAATATCATGTGCAGGCAGATAGACAAGCTAAGCCACTCGCAAACAGGCGGACAGACATGGGTCGAAACAGGAAAAGAAAAAGGCCCTTGTTGACACAGGCAGACTAAAACGTTCATAGACAAAGACAGACACGTTAGCACAAGTAATCACACACAGGTCGACACTGGCAAACAGACAGGTTCGTGTAGAACTGCAGTCCCAGACAGATAGAAGATACACGGAGACCTAGACAGACAGGTGAACACAGGGAGACAGGCACGGTCAACTACAGGCAAATAGAAAGGCTCAGGTGGACCCAGGCACGGACCCTCATAGGCAGCAGACAGATCCATGTAGACACAGGTAGATGTAGGTAGGGATAGAGGCAGGCAGACAGACAGACAGACGGAGATATCACCAGTGTCAGCTGGACTGAAAAGCGTCGCATAGGAAGATGAGATAAAGACGAGTGAATTAGCTAGTCTCTCTCCTACAGCATCGGATCCCACATCATCCAAGGATTAAACCCACATCCCGTTCCAGTGCACCGGATACCGGCAAATATTACCGGCCCGCTCTCTGTGATTGAATCAACCAACCAACAGACCACAAGTCAACAGTTTTTGCACCACGTGTTTCTTCTTACTCCCACCAGTCCAGAGCCGTGACAACTCAAAAGCCAGGAGGAAAAGAATAAAAAACAAAGAAAAAACCGGCTCAAGCCTTGGGCTTGACCTCGCGATCCTTTCTGTCCTTCTTGAGAGGACCCTGCAAGAGAAGACAAAAAACGTCAACGATGACTCTCAGACATCTCTAAAGTCCCTCCAGACAAATCTTACCAAAAAGGCTGCCTTCTCCGCAGCAGTCTGGAAGCGACCGTGGCCAAACTTGGATGACGTGTCGATAAACTTCAGTCCAATCTTCTCCAAAGCCGCGCGCTTGGTTTGCAGCAGCAGCGACTGCAAAGATAAAAATGAAATCCATCAATGAAACAATCCCCGAAAAAAATGTTTAAGCAAGAAAAAACAGTTAGGTTGTTTCTCAGAAGGAAGGCAGCATTGTAGTGTCGTCAATGAAATCAGAAAACAGATGCGTTCATCACAAAACAACAAATCCAGACACTTCGCACAGACATCCATCTCTCACGCAGACAATTACCTTCCGGATGGTGATGACGCGCTTCCGCGGTCCCATGACACATCCCTTCAGCATGACATAGTCCTGGTTGACAATTCCGTAATGCTTGAAGCCACCCTGCAAGGAAGAAAAACGGAAAAGGGTGAAATTCAGACATCCCTGCCAGGACACATCCTCCTGTCAACACATCTTCCCAATCAGCAAGGTTTCTTTCAACACAAACAATCTGCATTACGTCCCTTGATATCATCATGCGAGGGAAACCGAATTACAGCCGGTGGAGAGAAACTTCTGCTTCAAAAGCTGCTTTAGGTTCGCCTACAGCATCTTAATGAGTAGGACTTGACCGCCTACTCATTCAGAGGCTGTACGCGTAAAACGCGAAAGTTTCAACCAACTGCAGCAAAACTCTTATCGGGATAGAGGAAGGAAGACAGTCAACTCACCATAGGGGTGATGGCCTTCTCCGTCAAGTCGGCGCTGGTCATAGCGTTGTTTTGCGCGCCCAGCTTGCCGTCCTGCATCACGCCCTTGCCGATGCGGTAGACCTTCTTGTTGATCTCAGTGCGATGGAAAAAGCCCTTCTGACCGGCACGTGCAACGAAGATGGACACGCGGGCCGGATGCCAGGCGCCGATGCAGGCCACCTTGCGGAGACCCTTGTGCGTCTTGCGAGGCAGCTTCTTTGTGTGCCATCGAGACGTCACACCTGTGGGCCGAGAGAGGTGAGAGAGATAGGAGAAAAATGTTATGTCTCTCATGTACTGTTGCCGGAAAGTTCGTCTTGGTCTGGCTGGAAAGTTTGTCTTGGTCTGGCTGGACCAAAAAGTGTCTGAATGGTGTCTTGACTGTCTGCCAGATCTCGGAGGTGTCTTGCCTGTCGGGACTCACTGGGGCTTGTCTGTCAGCCTGGTCTCGGAACTGTCTGTATGTCTGTGTTTACTCTAATCACTTCAAACTGGAGAGGATTGGCTTTTCAGAAGGAAGGCAGCATTGTTGTGTCGTCAGCACAAGTCGGAAGTCAAATGCCTTCATCATAAAAACCAATCCACAGCTTGAACTTCGTGTCTGCCTCTAACGATAATGTCTGTCTACGCAGCTTCTCTAATCTATTGTCGGTTCTCACCTTTCCGTCCGTGACCCTTGGTCACACCAATGATGTCAATCATCTCATCCTCCGAGATGACGTCGGTGATGAGAATGGGCTTCTCGAAATGTTCGCGGGCCCAGTCGACCTTCTGCGCAATGGTGCCGCCGTTGAGTTGGATCTCCATGATGTGCGCCTTCTTCTGACGCTTCTTCAGCAGCTTTTGCTGTAAACGAAGCAAAAAAACAAGAATAAGTCGAATGAACTGGGAAATCAATCACTTTCCAGAAAACGAATGAGACCAGAGTTAAGAGGGAATTAGAGACAATCAAGCAATCAATCGACCACCGCAATCAAGTAAACACATTTTGAAGTCTCCCCCCAAAGGGACAGAACAGTGAAGTATCAAGTCAATAGACTAGAAACGAATCAACTTTGCAAGAATCAACTGTTAGAATCAAGCAATCAACCGTTACAGCCTGGCAAAAGCCTCTACACTTCCGAGTATTATTTTCTTACCTGGGTGTGGGCAATGACGCGAATCACCGAGCAGTACTTCTTGATTTTCGCCAGTTCCCGTTCAATGTCAGCCTTGCCGGAGGGATCTTGCCACTTCTTTGAGTACCGGGTGAAGGCCTTTCGCTTGGCGCGGAACCTTCAAGGGGGAAACACAAGACACATGATGAAGGGTCTCATAAGTTTCGAGAAACTCAGCGGAGACCCGGACATCACGACACCCCGGCGCTCGAAGAATTGTGTTTTCAAGAGCTCATCTAGTTATGGGGGACTAGAGCGGAGCTTGTTGAGGAATTTTCCCCATTCTTTTAACCACTTCGACTGCATCAAACGCCCAAGATGTGTGAAGTCACGGAGCAAAAAAGGTGGATGTGTTGCGGAAAGGGAGGGGACGTACCAGCTCTTGTAGAACCGGCGGCGGCAGTCGTCGCTGAGATGTTCCGCGAAGACAGTCTTGAACTTGCGAAGTCCCTTGGGGGTATCGATGTAGCCGACTACGCCGACAATGACCATGGGAGGAGTCTCGAGGATGGTGACAGCGTCCACAGTCTCTTTCTTGTGCAACTCTATAAAAAACAGCGAAACAGGTAGAGTCGGGGGCGATTTTAGGTAGGAAAATGTTGAGGACGTCTAAAAAGGGGTCCGACATTCCACGTGACAGAAGAGGGGGAAATCGACTTACTCGAGCCGGGTTTCTCAACCTCGCGCACGACGTGGGTCATGCCGGCCTTGAAGCCGAGGAACGCGGTCAGATGGATCGGCTTTTTCTGGTCATCCTTGGGGAAGGCCTTAACGCGGCCGCGGATTCCCTTGGCGCGACGCTTCGGGCAGAAGCCCATGCTGCCGTGACGGGGCGCGGAGAATTTCCGATGCGACTGAAAAGGAAAAAGAAAACACGAAAGCATTAGTCTTATCCGAAAAGGATTCCCGTCAATCAATCAGTTTCCGGCGCAAAAAATGGAAGAAATTAAAAAAAATTAAAATAATTGATATTTAAATCCAGGCACTTTATAACGACTTCCGGTCGCATTTTTTTCAGAACACAAAATTGAACTTGGAATCCAGAAAAAAACTATCGTTCATAAAAAAACGTACAAGTAACAAGCATCGCGCCGATAAAAAGAAAACTTGAAAGAAAAGGAATATTTTCCGGATTATTCCAAAAACCAGTTTTCGGTAATTCTAAATCATCCGTCGGTGACTTTTTCCAAACTAATTGCGAAAGAAAAGCATGAACAAAATATTTCAACCTGGGAAGTCGGGATGGAAGGTGGAAAAATGGGGAAGGTTTGAAGATTCTCTCTGAGAGCTCTTCCGAAATTTTTTTTTCTTTCACTGCCAGATATAATGCCCCGAATCGGAACCCTTCGGGACAAGAAGCTTACCATTTTTAATGATGTCCAGTGATCTGGCAAATTCCAGAAGGGAGGAGGGAACCGGGAAGTTCTGCGTCGACGGAGACGAAAAATGTGAAGAACTCTGAAGAGCCAAATGAAAATCCACGTTGAAATTTATCGCCAGCAAAAAGCCGCATGCGCCCAAAACCATTTGGAGCAGGTGCTTTAGAAAGCAGGCAACTACAGCAAACATTCCTCATTCAGATCATAGGCGCTAAGCCTACCGTTTAAGCGCAGGGAAGAGGCTTAAATAAAACGCTTGATTTCAATACGTCTTGTCTGAACCAGAGGAAATGGTTAACGGGGTGCGGGTCACCCCATGGCCCAGAAACCATGGGTGACGTCATAGTAAGTTCCGCTTCTCGTAAATCAATCAATCAGTCAAACACCCATTGGCAAAAACATGTATAGTATTTTTATGTTTTCTGTTACTTCCCTGCCATAACCCCCGTGATGTCCATACCACGTATACTTGTAAATACATTTAGCACTTTTCAAAACCGCAATCAAACGACACAAAGCAACGGGTGTGATCAAAAAAAAGGAAAAGACAATTCAATTCAATTCAATTCAATTCAAAAACGTTCGCAACGGGAGAAGAAAAAATACGCGACACCACCGCGCATTTCTTAGTACAAGTGTCAGAAAAGAAGTGAAAGAAAAATTGGGCCTCCGTCCGTCCACTACTCCTGCGAGAAGCCTTCCGTCTCCTCAATGGCAAAAGTGAGTTTTTCCGCTAGTTGCTCGTAACTCTTGTAGGGCGGCAGGTCCAGCCGGTTGAAGCAGGTGTGACTCCGCGGGAGCCACGAGTCCTTGCCCACCTTTTCTATGCAAAACTTTTGCGGACCATTGCTCCCTGCGGCAAAAGGGAAAACAAATATAGGCGCAAGGACTGGAATATTTTACGCTCCCGATCTCAAGGGTCGATTATGCCCCATCCCCGCTGATTCACATAGAGCTTCAGCGGATCGTTCAATTCCGTTCACTTGTCTACGATTAGCCCGTTGGTTTTTGCCTGACAGACTATGCTACCTTGCTTGATTGAAATGATGATTACGGTGATCAACATTTTGAAGTCAATAAAGTTTAAGTGAATCTGCATGAGCAACCAAGCGAGCGACGGAACGTGATTTCAGGCCGGACCTAAAATCGACCCTTGAGATCGGGAGCGTACAGTATGCGCTTTAGTCACTTTAGTGTTGCTAAGATTGATAAAAATTTGAATAGCGATTTAAAACAGGCCACAACAGACTTATATTTTAAGTTAAGTTAGTTTTAATTTAATCTAATTTAAGTCAGACGCCTGGTCAGATGCTAATTCAGAATTTAACTGAAATTTAAAATCCTAATTTAAATAACAGTAATGCGGCTACATTGACAATTAGCGTACCCATCAATTCGTTGAAACCGCCCACTGGTATCCGGCAAGTACCGGTGACGAATTGGAGCAGTCGGGATCGCTTTTCGTTATCACAGTCTTTCACGTACTGAAAAATGGGAGGCACAAAAGCGATTAATTGACTGTCAGACAGCCAGACAGATAGACAGACCGACAGGCAGGCAGACAGGCAGACAGGCAGGCAGGCAGACAGAGAGACAGAGAGACAGAGAGACAGAGAGACAGACCGACAGACAAACAGACAAACAGACAGTCAGACAAACAGACAGACAGACAGACAAACAAACAGACAGACAGGCAGGCAGACAGACAGACAGACAGGTAGACAGGTAGACAGACAAATAGACAGACAGACAAACAGACCGACAGACAAACAGACCGACAGACAGGGGGAACGAGAGGCAGGCAGAATGAGAGACAGGCAGACAAGAAGGCAGACATATAGACCCACACAATTATACAGTATAATAAGCAGACTGACTGAAGGACCGACGCAGAAGCAAAGAGTAAGCAGACATACTGAAAAAAAAAACGTACCTGCCAGAACCAACCGACTTGCTTGCTGGCTCGTGTGTAGTTCCGATAAACCGCATTGCGCTGCCAATCGTTAACGTCGATTTCTTGCATCCCACATAACATCAACTGCAAATTCCGTAAGACGCACAGACAGTCAGATAGCTGTTACATGGCTACTTAAAACTAGACTGCAATACAGTTTCGCCTACAAAAACACTAAATCTACGTAATACCCTAGCTTATTTTGGTTTTTGTTTCTAAATCCAATACCTTGTGTTGAAAGTAAAAAACATACAAAAATAACGTAAAAAATAACGTAATTTTATTACTTAAAAAACAAGTTTTTTAAAAATTGTTTTCATGTAAGCCAAAGTTTCTACTTAGTTTTGTTGTTCTCCGATCCGACCCTCGCATATACCTCAAGCTCTTTCTCATCAAAGTACTGCAACCACTGCTGCGGAATGACATCGTTGAAGCCCTCCATGAAGGCCCTGAGCTGGTCCTCCACGCCCCGCGAGAAGAACCATTGCGTGATGAGCTCCAGATACTCCTCCTTATTCTCATCGGTTACGGCGACCTGTGCGCCGCCTGGCTTGAGTTCGTGCTGCGTCACCTTGCCCAACACCTCGAAATCGGAGGAGAAGAACAGACTGAGATCACATTCAGCGATTTCATTGTCCCTGTTTCCAAAAGAGAAACCTCCCATCAGGCATGTAATTCCCACAGACAGCAACAACAACGCCTCAAAAGATAAACACCTACTTTATCCAAATCAGCGAATTGTAGAACTCCGGATCGACCGATTCGATATCTCGCATAGTCAACTTCCGGTTCAGTAAGCGTTTGTAGAAAGGCATGGAAAAGCCGCTGTAGATAAACTTCCCGTGGAACAAGGCCTGATGTGGAAAAGCAGAAGAAGTTCAGGCAATGAATCAGTAGTCAGCGAAATAGGCAGACATGTAAACAGATGAACAGACAGACAGTCAGGCACACAAACATGCACAGATATAGATAGATAAATAGACAGACTAACAGACTGACAGGCAGGCAGGTAGATAGATAGGCAGACAGACAGACAATGTAGCCAAAATACCATCGCAATGAAGCGCCCGATAAATTTGAAATACTGCAAGTGATCTGGATTGACATAAGATCCCGCGTTGATCTGCAGTCCGTAGTTTGTCTTGTTAGCGTACTCAAACAGGCAGTACATCGGATTGAGGACCTCATGGGACAGCATGAAAAACCATTCCCGGGCAATGCCACCGTAATCGAGACCTTCTTCGCCGCGGAATGAAATGAACAGCCGACGCCGGAGGTCGTAGGCCGGAAAGCGCATAATCTGCTGGTAGGATTCCTCGAAGAGGGATTCCCGTCCGACGGAGAGTTTCAAATGGCTGGCCACTTGATTTGATTGGCAAAGGTAGCGGAATTGTGAGAGTTTCCAGCGGAAGTTCCGCTCATACGCCACTGGTATTCCGTAGGCTCCTTTTGGTCTACAGTGCAACACACAAACTTGCTCTGCGTTTATGAACTGTCTGGTTCTTTAGCTGCTTGCATGACTGTCTGTTTGCCTATCTGTCAGTCTACCTCTTTGCCTGCCTGCCTGCCTGCCTGCCTGCCTGCCTGCCTGCCTGCCTGCCTGCCTGCCTGCCTGCCTGCCTGCTTGTCTGTCTGTCTGCCTGTCTATCTGTGTGTCTGTGTGTCTGTGTGTCTGTCTGTCTGTGTGTCTGTGTGTCTGTGTGTCTGTGTGTCTGTCTGTCTGTCTGTCTGTGTGTCTGCCTGTGTGTCTGTCTGTCTGTCTGTGTGTCTGTCTGTGTGTCTGTCTGTCTGTCTGTGTGTCTGTCTGTCTGTGTGTCTGTCTGTCTCTGTGTCTGTCTGTGTCTGTCTGTCTGTCTGCCTGTCTATCTAAATGCAACATAAAGGTTTACCCATTAGATTTGCCTTTGCGCGGGTCCTCAAAGGTGGTCGTGCGAGTGTTGTGATCGATGAAGTAGGTCTTTTTATCCTGTGACACGCACATCTCCCAGCCTTCCGGAAGTGGCTCTTCATCCGGCACACTGCTAAGTCACCCCCGCAAAGTTAGCACTATGCCCATTACATACAAAGTGGTGATGCTCGCACGTACCCTTGTGTACGGGGATCTTCCCATTGAGTTGTCCGGGTGCGGTGGTTCACGTAGTAAGGACGGCCAGAGCCTTGTTCCATTCGTCTTTCTGAAGGAGTGGTAAACAAAGAAGTCAACAAAACAGGGAGAGACAGTCAGACACCCAGGCAGGTATACAGACAAACTGACAACGAAGGCATAGGGAGTCAGCCGTCAGGTAGACCGACAATAAAACAGAGATAAAAAGACGGTCATGCAGACAAACAGACAAAAAGACAGACACAGACACAGAGAGAGAGATAGACAGATAGATAGACAGACAGACAGACAGACAGACAGGTATAATAACAGTCAACTCACCCCAGCCATCCGGAAGCGCTCCGAGTTTTTCGTCTTCCTGTGTCGCTTGAGCCCCACCCTGCTAAAAAGTACCACACTACGTCATCGAGTCATTTCCAAGTTCACGCAGTGTCTGTTGTGTCAAAGGTACCCGCACTCGTACCTGTTGATACAGAAAACGCGAACCACGATCCAGCTCCTGCATTACTTGCGTCCGATTAGTCTGCCACTGCTGGAAGTTGCGAAGCGCGTTGGCCGTCGGCCGTTGCCACGTTGTGGTACGGGTGTTATGATCCACCTGCACCGAGCCAAGCGACAGATAAAACCATCGTTACGTACACACCAAATTGGATCGTATTACGGCAAGTAGCGTGATCTCGTTTGTCGCACTCACGTAATAAATCCGGCCTCTTGCGTCTCGGCGCGATTCCCATCTGCAGACATAGAAAACGTTTCGTGTTAACAGCTAGGATCTACATGGATCCTCGCCATCGAGGAGCAATGTGACAAACCAGACCTACCCCTGAGGCAGCGGTTGAGGCCGCTCCCATGTTGTACTTCTGCTGTTGTGGTCCACGTAGTACGGGCGCCTTAAATTGCAGAATAAAATTAGACAATTCGTTATGCCTGGTAATTCACTTGGCTACGCCACCGTCTGCCTGTCTTTTTGTCTGTCTGCCTGTCTGTCTGTCTTTTTGTTTATCTGTCTCCCTGTTTGTTTGTCTGTCTGTCTGTCTGTCTGTCTGTCTGTCTGTCTGTCTGTCTGTCTGTCTGTCTTTCCACCTGCCTGTCTGGCTAATTGTCTGCCGGTCAGCCTGTCTGTTTGTCTACCTGGTCGACTATTGATCTGCCTGCCTGTATTCTGAGCCTAAACTTACAAAACACATTTTCAGTACTTACCCAACTTCATCTAGTCTTTCCTCCCATCTGTAACCAAGAATAAGCGTTAACCATATCATTCCAACCAGGCAGACAGATAGACAGATAGACAGATAGACAGATAGACAGACAGACAGACAGACAGACAAGACAGATAGACAGACATATTCACAAACAAACAGATAGACAGGCAGACACCTCGCGTAAATACCCTTGCGGAAGTGGCTCCTGCAGCAGCGCTTGATTCGGCGGCGGCAGCGGACTCGTATTCTTTGCCACGGAATTGCGATTGGAGCTAGCAGCAGCAACAGGGGAATTATTTTTATGCGCCGGTGAATTGTGCGAAGAAGTCCCAGCCACAGGCAGCACTCCGTTGCTGCGACTGGAGCCAGCCACAAGTGCCGCTGTCGAGCTGGTGGTAGTCGCAATCGGATTCGGAATGGGACTGCCGGAATGCAGGGAGGTCCAGGGCGCTGTGTCTGTGGAAGACGTACGGACATCCGATCCGGACCCGCCAAAGTCCGACGATAAGGATGTAGCACTGGCTACGGACGGAACATCCCCATAGGAAGCAGCAGCCGCCGCAGGAGCGATGCCGTTGCCGTTAATCGCCTAAAAGCAGACAACTTATTAGTCGTTGTACGTAATTACCATTTTCCGTTTACTTAAACAAAAGTCGGCTACACAAAAAATTTAATTCAGTTCCGGTGTCTTTTTCCCATTCCCTACCGGTTCGCTCGAGCTGCGTGTCGGATCGATCGATCGCCGTGACGTCAGCGGCGGCGGGATCTCACTCATGGCCACCCGCAGGCCGGAGAGTCTGACGGTGAGCTCGCCGGCTGCACTGGAAGAACTACCTCGTGCTTTCAGCTGTAGCACCGCCTCCGTCCCATCCACTGTTGCGTCATAACGGTAGAGAGAGGGGCAAAGAAACGGTCAATTAACCCGCCATGTTAGGTAAATACTGCGGTAATCAAGGTGACGCGCGGCTGGCACGGACCACTTACCGACTCCATCATGCTCTTTGAGGACTTTGTAGAGGCTGAGCTTTTTCGACCCGAGGAGGCTGTCGGTTTTCAGGGTCCTCTTGTCGAGTACGCGGAGCTCCAAGATGGAATACGGTGTGACCAGTCTGTAATCAGAAGAACCTGTATACAGACAGTACAGGCACACACAAACAACACGCAGACAGACATAGAGACAGACAAACAGACAGACAGACAGGCAGACAGGCAGACAGACAGACAGACAGGCAAACAGGCAGACAGGCATACAGGCATACAGACAGCTGGGAAAACCAAACAAATAGACAGGGAGGCAGAGGAAAAGATGGACCACGATACAGACGACAAACATGAACAATCAGTCAATCAACCAGGCGAGCAATCTAATCAGTTGGCCGTCCGGATACAACGCAGTTGGCCACACCAACTGGCGTCATATAGGTCAGTGTAAAGGTCGTTCCACCCACTCACGACACAGCACTAACTAGATCGAGAGCCCTGAGTCACAACCACCATGAAAACCACTGAATCAATCAGGCAGGCAGAACGCGCACAGACAGATAGATGTAACCTTACACTGTAAAGCTGTCATCCCATTTCGGTGTGCTAGTCTTCTTTACCGCCTCTGTCTTCTTCGGCGTCTGGCCGTCCACCACCAACTCCACATAGGGATTCAGTCCTCCGAAGATGCCCGAGCCCTTGCTGGTTAAATTGGCCGATATTACTGTAAAGAAAAATATCTGCGCTGTATCAACCAAGTTCGGCCATGTTCCCATAGAAACGCATAAGAAAGCTGACCGAAGTTGGCTAACACACATAAATCGTCATATTTAACGGTGACTGGCACTTCTGTTCTTCTCGCTAAGAGATTTTTCTACCCCTGTGACGACTTGAAATCTTACTTTCCACTTGAAGTTGGTAGAACTGCGTCGCAGGTGTTGAGAGGGAAGGTCCATTTCCGGTCCCCTCCGTGGGTGTTAAGGCACTACCATTCGAGTTCTGCATCTCGTTGCACTCGCCTCCCAAACCCTACTCTCCTCAAATCGCCCACGTAAAATCCAAAATAATTCAGGAAAAATTCAGCGATCCGATATGAGACAGACGGAATCCACCAAAACAGCGCAGCGCTCCAGGGCAGAAGAAAATCTGTCCTCTTTTGGACGTCTTCCAAAAAAAGATCTATTCCTCCCGAAATATTCGACCGCTCTCCGATTTTTCGGTTTTTAATAAAACACCATTCCAGATTACCAAATCCAAGACCGTTTTTAGCGACGGAAGAAAATGTCAACAACGATCGATGCGTTTTTAATTGGACGTTGCACACTTTTCACTCACCCATTACAAAAATTCCCTCACGACATCTCCCCGTGCTCAATTCCCACGGAATCCAACAACAAATCGATTTTTATTCCCAAATTTCAGGCTACAAATTCAAGGCCAAAAAGGGTGAAATTCGTGAGGGATGATGGAGGGGAATTTAAGTGTTCAGAAATCTCCGCAACACCTGATTTTAATTCTCAGCCCAACCATCCTTCATAACGTCGCAGTTGCCCGAGAGTTAGAATTTCCGCCTGCTCAACTGCACACCAACTCGGCTACGCGGAATTGGCCCGCCATGTGCCGTGATTATTACCGCCCAGTTCATTACTGTGTCGTAAAAGAATGGTTCAGCGTTAACCGCATGGGCAACAGTACCGTGATTATCACCGCCCAGTTCATTACTGGGTCGTAAAAGAATGGTTCAGCGTTAAACCGCATGAGCAAAAGTAGAATTTATTAGCGACCTCCACGGGATAATATTTATTTACCGGGGTTCCCTCACTTCTCGTCATCTTCACCATATTTCCCGCTCCACATTCCCGAGCCGAAATTTAAGAATGGATCCGTTTGTGCGGCCAGCGGGGAAGGTTGAGCATCTGGTGGTGGACGCAGGAGGCTTCATCAGGAATGTCGCAATCCAGGTTGGAAGAAATTCTCCCCATTTCGCTTACGGGTTGTGTTGGGCTCTCTCTCAGATTCTAATTACTGGCCATATTCCCTCAGAATTTGGGCGAAAAAATTTACACCTTGCCGGAGGTGGTTGCGGAGATTCGCGACCGCGCAACGAAAGAACGCTTGGCGGTGCTGCCGTACGAGCTGATCTTTCGGGAACCTCCTCCGGAGCTCATCAAAATGGGTACGGAATGGACGAAAAGCAACGTTTTTAATAGTTCACGGTCGGTGGTTGGCTATCTTGCAGAACTTTTATTGGTTTTCTGTTGTAATGCTTGAAGTTGTGTAATCTTTATCTGCCATTGATTGATTGATTGGCTAAAATATAGTTCTGATTGATTGATTGATTGGTTATAGTTCGTTGTAAATTGTCTCGATTGATTGAGTGAATAGACTGTTTTACGGAAGTCAAGTCTCATGAATTCCTGCCGTCATGTAATGAATTTATTTTTCGTTTATACTTATTCATTTCAATAGATTTAACGCTTGCTAATCTTACAGTGCCTTCCACGCACCTCGAGTTTTGTGTTTTGTGAGACATTACTTGCTTGATTGATTGATTGACGGCGTGATTGATTTTACTATGTCATGATTTACCGGTAAGTTATTAAATATATATTAATAAAAACTCTTGAATTGTTTGGGTTTCGAATCGGAGGTAAATATTGACAAAATTTCATGTTTTTTTTTATTGAAACTAATAAATAATTCCTGTGTTCTTTTGCAGTGTCAGACTTTGCGAAGAAGACAGGAGATTACGCTAGCCTCTCAGCCACCGACATCAAAGTCATCGCCCTGACCCTTCTCCTGGAAAAGGAGCACCTCGGCGGTCTCGAACACATCCACACGCAACCCATTCGCTCGCAGACGATCGTCCACACTGCCGCACCGTCGTCCTCGTCCGTCAAGGGAGACGTCCGTCAGGCCGCCAACACGCCTGGCTTTTTCATCCCGAAACCCGAAACTACCAATGCAGCCACGTCAAAAAGATCTTCCCGGGTGAATTCCGAAAGCGAGGTAATTTTTGAAAAATTTCGTAATGCTCGGAATGCCGGTTTGAAGGATCGACTTCGTCAAAAAGGGAAGATCACCAAAAACGACGTCTTCGAGATTTCATACCCAGTTTTGCAGAGCCCGAACTGATTTTTTCTCCCGTATTAAGACTGTCCGAGAGAGTCTCGAAAGCGATGCCATTTCAACAGATATCGGATGCCAATTTTGGAGATGCAAATTTTCAGAAGGATGATTGACGAAAATTGATTGATTAATTCATTGATTGATCGATTGATTGATTGAGTGATTAATTGATCGATCGATTGATTGATTGAGTGATCGATTGATTGATTCTTGGGCGCATTACCGGCTTTTGAAGGTGACAGATTGTCTGTTTCTCTTTTTTTCCTGGTACCATGCAAGACCAAATTGTGGGTTATAACTACCGGTCTTCGGATAATTGCGAAGTTCGGCTTTAAAACTGCACTACATTCTCCAATGAGAAGACTCCAGTTTGATTGATTGATTGATTGACATCTGCCGTATTGGATAAATCAATTGGTTGATTGTTGATTAAATACGTGTGCACTTTCCATTTTTTAGGTGTCGACACAGCGGCCATCCGACCAAGAGGAGAACCTTCCTGCGGAGACGGACGCCGATGTGTGGGAGGATGTGACGGATGCGACTGCTCTTGAGGAGTGTGTGGAAGCCATGGAAGGTGTGTGTCTGGGAGAGGAAGAGGAAAGCCGGCAAGAACCTGATGCCATGTCCACGTCCGGAGTGACCGGCACCGGTGATTTCGTCGACGATGACGACGATGATGCCGGTTGGATTACCCCGTCAAATGTGAAAGCCGTGTATAAGCAACTGGGTCTGGAGAAGGTAGAGCCTACGACGGCGGACAAGGTCGGCTGTCTGACTGGCGATTTCTCCATGCAGGTGGGTACCAATGGTCCTGAGTAGATTGATTGACACATTCAGACAGATAGCCAAATAGCTGACAGCGTTGGTACACGGGTAGAAAGTTGAGCAAGCAATCACAGGCAGACGGACGGACAGAGACAGACAACCAGACAGATAGACAGACACGTACAGACAGACAGATGTACAGACAGACATACGGACAGACAGACAGACAGACACTTACAAAGGTATTTGGGATTTCATGACTCATGAACAGTTTTGATCCATCGACTTTGAATGTTTTACGGTACTGGTTGGGTCCCCTGCTGATTGATAGATTTGTTCGTGTTGTGCCTTTTTAGCGGTATCTAATGGTGCCCCTCTTTCGTTGCTCCCTTCTAGAATGTGATAATGCAGATGGGAATGCATGTGATCGGACCGGACGGGATGGTCATCAAGACGCTGCGGACGTACGTCTTCCGGTGTTTCGCTTGTTACAAGTGAGTCATGTCTGTGCACTCTTGATGTGCATTCAAACTTGCCGTTTGCATGACCGGTCTTCAGAGGTGAGCAGATGCCTGCTTGCCTTCCTTTCTGGGTCAATGCGAGAGCGAAACTTAGTGGGTTATAACTACCGTTCTTTGGATAACTGCGAAGAGCGGCTTTAAAACTGCACCACAGCAGCGCCTTGTGTTTACTTCAATTAACTGACTGTTCCATTTTTTTAATAACTGTAGAAGTTGAATGGAACAGTCAACGAATTGATTGAATGATTTGCTGGTTAATTTTACCAGTCGATTGATTGATTATTTGGATTTGGAACTGGGTTTTTTGGGTTAACTGAAATTCGCTGAATGCATTTGGTTGCTTTGTTCTTTTTTCAGGGTAACGCACGATATGTCGAAACAGTTTTGCGCCGCCTGCGGCCACCAAACCCTCAAACGCGTTGCCATGACTGTGGATAAGAACGGTCAGCCAAAGTACCACATTTCCACGCGGCGACCGCTCAGTATTCGCGGGACCAAGGTGAATGTCTTTTTGCTGCATGTAAAGGTGGCTCTCTGTACTGTCTCTCGTTTTATGATCGCTTACTTCGTTATTTGCCTGAGTGGTGCTTTGTCTTGTCTGTTTTGCCTGAATGATTACATCTGTATTGCCTCTGATGTCTGTCTCTAAGTTACTTGCCGAAATGTCTGCCTGAGCATTGATGAGATGGCCTACTTGGCGTCCTATCTGGAGGTTTCTTGCACACTCGGTGATGTGGGTCCCTGTGTTGGCTGACTGACTGACTGATTGATGACGTCTGTATTGTCTAAATGTATGTGTGTCTGCGTGTCTGTAAGTTTTCTTGCACAGCATTCGTTTCAGTAGTGATAAGTTGTCCGGTTGCTTCACTTTCTGTCTGTCTGACTGTTTACGGCTGTGTTGTTCGATGTCAATCTGTGAGTTGTTTGCCGAACTGTCTGTCTGAATCATTCTGATATCAGTCTGTGTCCGTCTGTCTGTAAGCATTAAACATTCTTGCACGACTTTCTGGCTGCCTACTGATGTTTCTTCTCTGTTCGTCTGATTTTCCTCGTGTGCTAGTCTTTTTTGCATATCTGCCACAGTTCATTGTTGAGCTGTCTGCTTGTCTGTTTTCCCGTTTGCCCATCAGGCTGGAAACGTGGTTTTTCATCTGCCTGACTAGTAATATGTCCATCTGTCTGTTATGTGTGTCTCTGTCTGTCGGTGTGCATGTTTTCTGTATCTTTGGTTGTCTGTCGAGTCGATGGGTGTCTGCTTTTTTTTACGATTTCTTGCGTACAGCTCGCTTCATTTTCTAGTCTGATCTCTTTCGGCCTGTTTGTACTTTTAGTTTTCCCTCCCCTTACCGAAAGGCGGAAAGCACGCGGTAAACCCGATCCTGTGCGAGGACCAACCGGTGGCGCAGTTCCGAGCCCCCAAGAAGTCGCTGCGGAAACTGAACGTCTTCGATCCGGACTACGTACCGGGCGATTCGCCGTTTCTCATGACGGACCTGACCAGTCGCGC